>SEYY01018709.1:127500-132500 GCA_009176605.1 Armadillidium nasatum | reverse complement strand
TTTCATTTTCTCTATCCAGAATGACCTTGATTAGAGGATACAGCTTCTTACCCGTGTCCCTGATCGCCTTGAAGAGGAGCTCATCATTCTTAACCTTTTCTTAACTTCTATATCTTTTTTCTAATATTATTATACTATTTCCACTTCTGAGTTTTCTCCAATCACCTTTTTTTTTTTACTGTATTCTAATTTTTATTTCTTCAAGTCTTTCTCATGAAAGTACCTGCCCACCTTCAGGAAACGTATTTGACACTTCGGGGCTGCAATCTGGCCAGACTAAAAGTCTTACTTTTATTTCCCTTGGGAATGATTATTGCTTTTGTAGGAGGGGTCCCTATGTGCCCACTATGCACATGAACAAGGTTATTTTCTTGGTTTCCGCTTGCTTTAAGGGATTTTGATGAATGCTTTGCCATAGCGTTTGAAATATTCATAGTTTCTAATTGAGACTAGCACAAATCTTTGAGAACTAAACTTTCCTCTTTCGGTATCTATCCTTCTCTCTTATTTCCTTTCCGGTCTTTCTTTTGCAGTTATTGTAGACAACCACCGTTAATCCATTAAATCAATTATATTGGTATTCCTCTCTATGATATGTGTGGTGTTCTGTCTATTATACAACTCTTTTTAAATCATAATTTGGAATTCACACATTCTCCATCTACAGAAAAGAGCAGCAGCAATTCAAATCTTACTTTATATATTATCTGTTTCATATTTTGGAGATAATATGACTGTTTTTCTGTTATTTGTGAAATGCGAACAGTATAATTTGTCGAGAAGAGAAGAAATTTTGTTTGAAGATAAAAAAAATAAAAAATTAGAAATCCGTGTATCCGAATTTATTACGATCAGATGAAGATACAGATATTAAGATCAGGCTGAACGTTGATGCGGATGTTCCGTATATGCCTACGCGAAGTCTGAACAGCGAATTCGCAAATATATATATATATATATAATATATATATATATATATATATAATATATATATATATATATATATATATATATATATATATATATATATATATATATATTTATATATATATATATATATATATATATATATATATATATATATATATATATATATATATATATATATATATATATATATATATATATATATATATATATATATATATAATATATATATATATATATATATATATATATATATATATATATATATATATATATATATATATATATATATATATATATATAATATATATATATATATATATATATATATATATATATATATATATTAGCTTCAAAAGGTATTCTCCAATTCAGAAATTATTGCAGACATATACAAATGCTTGATAGAAGATTCTTTCTTACATAAACAAACAACATTCTCTATAATAGTTTCATAAGCAAGAGCTGAACGATTATCTATTGATTTGAATACACGACCATTGAGGCTGGAAAATTCTGACCAATTTGAATCGAAAGTTCGATTGCGCCAACCTTGATTTTATGTACCCTTAAATCCATAGTGTCAGGAAAATCATAAATACACACACACAACACACGCACACACACGCATATATATATATATATATATATATATATATATATATATATATATATATATATATATATATATATATATATATATATATATATATATATATATATATATATATATATATATATATATTGATAAAAATATATCTTCTCATTTTCCTTATCAAAGCATTATGTTTCTGACTCATTTACCCTTTTACGAAAAAGATAATTCGGATCTCGTATTTAAATTATTTATTTATTTATTTATTTTTTTATTTTTTTTTAAAAATCAAAACTTTAATGGGGAAGTGGATTCCAATCCATGTTGTCAAAAAATTTTTTTTTTTTTTTTTTTTTTGGGGGTATTTTTTTTTTTTTATATATATATATATATATATATATATATATATATATATATATATATATATATATATATATATTATATATAAGAATTCTGAGCTAATATATATATATATATATATATATATATATATATATATATATATATATATATATATATATATATATATATATATATATATATATATATATATATATATAATATATATATATATATATATATATATATATATATATATATATATATATATATATATATATATATATATATATATATATATATATATATATAATATATATATATATATATATATATATATATATATATATATATATATATATATATATATAGCTATATATATATATATATATATATATATATATATATATATATATATATATATATATATATATATATATATATATATATATATATATATATATATATATATATATATATATATATATATATATATATATATATATATATATATATATATATATATATATATATATATATATATATATATATATATATATATATATATATATATATATATATATGAATACGTGTTGTATATATTGTATTTGTATACGCAAAGAGAAAGCTCGTTTTGTGCCCCAAAACAAGGTCGCTTCGCATATCGTTTTCTTTCATATATATATATATATATATATATATATATATATATATATATATATATATATATATATATATATATATATATATATATATATATATATATATATATATATATATATATATATATATTATATATATATATATATATTAAATTCCAATTACATTAAATAATAAGTACAAATACAAAAAAAAAATAAAAAACAAGTACATTTTAAATTTTTTTTTTTTATAAAATCGTAGTTATTATTAACGTGTAAAATTATGCCATTGAAATTCATTCCTAAATTCTAAAAATAATAAAAATATATAAAAATTTAATAAAGGTAAATAAATTAAATAAAAAGTATTTCAAAATAATTAAGCTTTTATTAATTCTGTAAGCCATTTTCTATTCTATATTTTTAAATGTAAAAATTAAAAGCATGATTCTAGTTAGTTATTTGTTGCATTTCACATACAATAAAAATTTTGAAATTTTTTTGCAACTAAACCGACATCTGTCAAGTTGAAAGATTTTTCCCGTGAAACTGAAGGTTCTTTTCACAGGAACAGAAGATGGTGGGATAGTCGTTTTTTTTTTCTCCTGTAAATCCTCTATAAGAAGATTTATGAAGATCAACATTAATGTTAATCAAGGCACCAGTCAAATTTAAACCTAGGATCTATTACACCTGCGAATTGATTTTTTTTTTCATACAACTGAAGAAGCTATTGCTTTGATTTTTTTAGTCTGAAAAGACAGTGCACAATTATATTTTGAATGTAATCTGCTCAGGGTGATACTAAATTTTTTGACCATAAAAGATATTTAAGCCTGATAAAATAATACCGCCATTGATAAGAGTCAGTTGATCTTCAAAAGATTCAGAAATTTCTTGCCTATCTTTAAGAATACTTCAGTTATATGTTCAATCCAATACTCCTTCTGAAAAAAAAATCTTTTCAGCCTCCTTTTTTCACCCAATTCCATCCTGAACGATTCTTGCATACCTCCTCCTACTTCTCCTTAAATAATCGAGTGAGATCCTAAGATTTAAGGCTAGTAGCCCAGATGACTTCTGTTGGAGTATGCATCTGAGCTGTCTTCTGTCCTCGTTCTTTTCTACAATCTACGCACCAATGCTCATAGTTTTCCTCGATTCCGAAAGTATGCATATGTTGAGCCGATTCCAAATGGAATAGCTATCTGATCCTTGTCTTCTAAAACCTTTGAAACTCTTCTCAACTCTCATTTCCTGGATCATCTAGTGTCTCACTCCCTTATTTCTGATCATCGGTATGACTTTCGACGATTGAGGTCAACTGGTGACATACTTTTCTATCCTCTGATTTGTGGTCTTCTGTCATTAGGAACTATGGGAAGTCTTGAGTGGTTGGGCTTGAAGATATCCAAATCTTTTGACTGAGTATGGTATAAGTCATTACTCCCTAAACTCCCTTCCTTTCGGTTTCCCGTTTCTGTTTGCTTACTCATGTCTAGTTTTTTCTCAAATCATTTCATTTCAGCACTTTTTTGACTGAGTAGACTCTTCCTCCTTTCTTATTAATTATTATATTTATATGGGTTCTGTTCTATCTCCAATATTTATTGTTACTTTTTATAGATGATCTTCTTAGTTTCACTTTCAACTCTGTTCATTTTTATGCCCATGAATTAACTCTCCAATCTTCCACTCATTTCAAATCTGCACCTTCTTTTACATCTAGAGTTGCTTCGCAGCTTCATCTTTCTTAGACTATTCTAGCTGATCTGGATGCGATTTTTCGGTGGGATCGCCTCAACCTTTGTGAAATTCATCTCTTTTAAAAACTCTGCTTCTTCACATCTCTCTCTCAACAACACCTTCCAACTCCCATATCTCCTTAAAAGTCTCTTCCCTCTCACATGTGAATAACAAATATCCTGAGCATAAAAAATAAGTAAGCTCGGAAAACTAATTTCACAACGACTACTAAGGTGGCTTCAAGGAAATTGGGATTTCTGCTCAATTTCTGGGAATTTTTTCCTTTCGAACAGTAGCTCCACTTATGTATGAGTCTCTCCTATCCTTGAATGGGGTACAGTTCTCACATTTGGGAGAGCTCCGGTTCCACTTTTATGGATAGGGGCTGACTCTTTGGCTAAAAGATTAATAAACTGTTCCCTATATACATTCAAACTCCCTTGACCATCCATCTCTTTGACACTGTTGGCACACTGTCTCTTATTACAGCAGCAAATACTTTAGGTAACTACCTCTCACATTCCACCATCATTGCATCGCCCTCGTAGCACAAGGTGTGCCTAGCTTTCACTTGAATTTTATGTGAATATTACTAACTCCATGCTTGTTCTCTATGGCGCATCCTCCTTTCCATTCCCCTCTGTTCTGTGGAACTCCCTCCTTCTCTGTTTTTCCGGTTGCATTTATCTTTCTCTCTTTAAGACCTCCAACAGCACTTACCTGAGATATTATTGTTCAGATTGGGTGCGTTT
>SEYY01018709.1:110000-125000 GCA_009176605.1 Armadillidium nasatum | reverse complement strand
AACCAGGTAGAATTATTCCATACAATGAATTCAAGCATGTTACTTTTGAAGGAATACTTCGAACGAAATTTCATTCCTTAGGTATATAGAACACGTGTTGGACCTCTAAAAGTATACAATTAACTTCGCATTGATATTACTATAAACAATTTAAAATTTTCAACTTTAGATGTGTTTCGATGAGTATTTTCTCTTTCTATAAAAAGAATGCATTGTAAATCTTAGAAGACTTCCATGAAGTTTGTATTCAAAATTTTGATAAACCTGTTTAGGGATTTGAAATGTATTGAAGGTCTTTTTATTAGTATACAAATGGAATTTAGTTATTTTAGTTATTTTTTTGAAGGATTTCGAAGTATTTCATTTAAAAGGAATCAGGCTTTTGGTTGAGGTTGCAAAGTATTTGAACCAGAATAAATACAATCGACTTTGGAATTGCTCAAACTTTTTATATTGTGAGGACATTTCCAGAATCAACATCATACGGAACTCCCCAATCTCTCTTTATATATATATATATATATATATATATATATATATATATATATATATATATATATATATATATATATATATATATATATATATATATATATATATATATATATATATAATCAATAATTTTTAAGGAAACTATCTCACTCGTTTTCAGGCAAATATAAAATCTTTTTCCTTTTTTAAAACCACTATGTTTAAAATAATAAAAAGTAAAACGTTAAAACGATGATTACATTGAAATTGAAAGAGAGAAAACAATAACAAGGAGTAAAAGACCAGCACAACGTTTCAGAGAAATGTCTCTTTTCTCTCATCAGGCGCTACTAAGGAAAAAAAAATATATTGAGAATGCACAGGAAAGCTCACATTGCCAGAATTACGAAAGCAAAGAGTACCAAATAGACAAAAATGTTCATTTTGAACTCTGTTGGTTACATGAAAAAGCTTTTTAAAAATGTCCAGCTCAAATAACCTAAAAGAACGCTATCTAATATCAAAGAGTTCAAAATAAGCATTTTTCTAACTTTGGTTGTTTTTGCTTTCTTATTTCTGGTAATGTAAGCTTTTCTGTTCTTTCTCAATCCTTTTTGAGAAGCACTGAAGGACTGAAGTCATTGTGAGAGAGAAGAGACCTTTCTGAGATATAATTATTAGCTTACGACCACTACATCAGTAGGATGTAATTTTATTTCAGCATTTTTTTTTATCAATATATATTGTATTAAGGTTATAGTAGTAATTACTCCTTGTTACTTGTTTTCTCTTTTTTATTTCAATGTAATCTTCGTTTTTAACATTTTACTTTTTATTATTTTATGCATAGTGGTTTGAAAAAGAAAAAAAGGAATTAATATGGAATATTATAGATATATATATATATATATATTATATATATATATATAATATAGTATATATATATATATATAATAGATATATATAATATATATATATATATATATATATATATATATATATATATATATATATATATATATATATATATATATATATATATATATATATATATATATATATATATATATATATATATCTATATATATATAGTATAGTATATATATATATATATATATATATATATATATATATATATATATATATATATATATATATATATATATATATATATATATATATATATATATATATAGGATGGAGTAAAGTATCGGTATCGGTAAGTATCGGTATATTTTCAGGTATCGGGTATCGTAGGTATCGGTAAAAATTTTGGTATATGAATGGATAAAGTATCGGTATCGGTATATTTTCAGGTATCGGGTATCGGTATCGGTAAAAATTTTGGTAAATCTCCATCCCTATATATATATATATATATATATATATATATATATATATATATATATATATATATATATATATATATATATATATATATATATATATATATATATATATATATATATATATATATATATATATATATATATATATATATATATATATATATATTGATAATTTTCATTATTTTTATCAATATATTTCCTGGAAATTATTTAGTGAAAGGAAAACCTCATTTTCTGCTTTATGAATTTAAAGGAAGTTTAATCCTATAATTGAGACGATTTTTTATCTTTTGAAATGGAGTGAAATTTTGTAAAATATATTTCATTATATGAGGCATTACGATATTTGTTTTGTCCTTAAAAATTTCAACCTTATTTTTTTTGGCAACTCTTACTCTTCATATGAGAATGCTTTTGTTTTATAATATTTCATCGTTGTTAATTAATTGGGAAGAGAAGCGAGTTATTTATCTTTATTAATTGTTATACTTGTTTGGTTTTAATTTATTCCTCGTTGTAATATTTTTTTTTTTTTTAATTAAGGTTATTGTAGCGTTTAAAACATTATTATGATTTATGAACGAGGTATAAAATAATATAATATTCTTTTTTTATTCGAAATATGTTATATAGAAGGTTATTAAGAAATTAAAATAAATCGTCAAGGATAAAAATTCTTTGTATTGGTAGAGTTATCCCGAGTAATTACTAGTTTTGCCAAGTCTTTGGTAAACGTGAGAAATTACTGCTCTTTGATTACACATGTTTTATCAGATCTTTTGCGAATTATATCTCTGCAAGCAATGTTAGATTACATATTTCGTTATCATATTTCTAAGTTACATGTCACGTATATGCAATTTTGAAAGTATTTTTTTGCTCTGTTTGTATTTTTAAAAGCTGAATAAAATCTTTAATTTCTTAACTAATTTCAGATTTAATAGATTATATAAATATATTTGAGACTTCAGTATCTACTAATGAAGCAGTTATTTTTTTTAAAAAATGTAATAAATATAAGGGAGTTTAAAAAATGCTAAGATGGACAAGATAGAACCGTTTCCCAGTGGGAAGTCTTGATTTTTCCAAGAACAAAATAAATTTTAGAAATCAATGTAAATGAAATATATATTTTAATTATAACATAATCCCCTGCAATTGTGCTAAAATTAGGACTGGGAGTCCTTATTGTTATATTTTTTCTTCTTTTCCTTTTTTTTTCTTTTTTTAGTTACAAATAATTTTTATATTTGCAATTGCTGATGCAAATAAACGAGTTAGTGACAATCATTTTTTTTTTTCATTGTATTTAATAAGCAATTCATATAACAGTCAATGGAACTTTATTATATGGCAGAGTAGAATCGGAAACAGGATAATTTTAAAATGCCGGAACCAGAACCGGAGACTGAAATTACATAGCCAGAACCCAATCGGGAAAATGGAAGAGCCGAAACCGAAAATTTCAGTTTGAATGGATTCAGAAACGGTAATCTTAAGATGATAAATCCGGAGCTCGAACATAATAATTTCAAATTTCAGAAGGATTTAGCCTGATCTGAAGCAAGAGCCAAATTATAAACTGACTCCTCAACTCTGTTTGAAATATTGAAAGAAGCTCAAAATGAATGGTAAACGAAACACAGAGTCGATTTTCAGTAAAATGTTTTAAGTTGAATTTTTAGAAGTAAAAATCCTCTTATTATCTTTTATGCTGCTTGTTCATATATATATATATATATATATATATATATATATATATATATATATATATATATATATATATATATATATATATATATATATATATATATATTCTTGAAATTTGTGATATAATATATTTAGTGTATTAACCTCATTTTTGTTTTTATTAATGAAGCAATTGGTAATAATAATAATAAAAAAAGGATGCATCACGCAAGGACGAAGAATCGAGTTAAGAAATAATACTGATTCATTGAGGTTTTAAGTTGTTTTTTTCCAAATAAATGTAAATATTGTTTAAGTAAATGTTTGGATACTTTTCAATCCTGAACAATTTGCATTATGGCAGAGGGATTGACTCGCGTGCTTGAAGGCGCTGGTTCTATCCCTCTTGTGAACCATAGGAAGATATTCTTAGAAGTTCCCTTCCTTGAATAGGGCAAGGTCTATCAAGTGTGAACTATTATTATTATTATTATTATTGAAAAAAGAAAATTGTAGGGTCAAGGCACTGAATGTTGATAAGTTTGCAACGATAAGTAATTCTACCATGGCACAAACGGTAGAGTGATTGACTCACGTGCTTGAGGACGCCGGTTCGATACCACTTGGTGATCCTAGGTATATACTATCTAGAAAAGTTCCTCTCCTGGAATAGGGCAATGCCCGTGAGATGTGAACTTAAAAAAAAAAAAAAGAAAAAGAAAATTTGTTCGGCAGTCTGAAAATTGATGAATCATCTATTCTCAAGTGAAGGTTATGAAATCAAGGAAATTTTAATTTCAACTTAAACTTTAACTCTTGCCCTAGTTCCAACCCCAACCCCAGTCCCAGCCCCAGTCCCAGCGCCAGCCCCAGCCCCAACACCGGTTCAAGTTATAGCCACCAGCTCCATATCTACTTTCATTTCTATTTCTTGTTTCAGTTTCAGTCTCAGAGTTACGTTTAATACGCTCTCAAACTTGTTTAACATTAGATTTCTCAGCTAATTAAAGAAGTTAACATCGCATATTATCATTCTCAAACTCACAAGAAGGAAAATCTTGAGACACTCATTAAATATCATAATATTGTGAGTGCTTGAAACGGAAACTCTAATTACTTCGTATTTTTATATAATTTTATCATAATTAGAGCAAGTTTTTAATTATATATATATATATATATATATATATATATATATATATATATATATATATATATATATATATATATATATATATATATATATATATATATATATATATATATATAATGTATATTCAGTGAAGTAGGCTCATAGGTATTTTCTTCTCATAGTTCTAAGATTGCAGAGCTAGGGTAAAATCTGACCCTGTAATTTAATTACTTTCATGATCTTCAGGACTCGCAGTGGAAACTTACTTGCTTAGAAACTTAATCTAGAGAACTCTGTGAAGAATAGTTTAGAGGCCATACAGAAGAAAATGCTAATTACACGGCAAGAATGAAAATCCTTAATAAAATAAATGTAATATTTAAGGAATGGAAACCAGTGCAAAGAAACATACTTCAAGAGAACTTTCAGATAAAGAATGCTATGCCGGAAAGAAGAAAATTCTGGTCCCCACTGACAGGACGAAGTCATAGGAATTATATTATATATATATATAAACCAGTTCAAAATTATCTCACTACATGTGAAATAAGGTGTCATGTCTCAGTGTTGCTAGGGTTTGTGTAAGAACACCATATAGTACCGTGTTTGTGGAATGAAATGACGAGTAGGGTAAAAGAAACGTATTTGAACACGGTACAGTAAGTTTATTTCGTAACAGTATTTGCTACCTGGGAAGTGAAACTGGTGGACATTCCAACGGAGTCGACTACCCGTATTTAACATTGTGCAACTAATAGCTCTTATTACCTCTGATTCTCCATCCATCCATCTCCCTTAAATCTTTGCACTTCCCTCTGCCTCCCTCAACCTTGGATTTAAGCATTCTGCATATTATCCTGTCGTATCCTCAGCTATATCAACCATTTCCCTTCTTCATCCACATATCTTCCTTATTCTTTCGTTTTTGATCCTGTTCACCCTTCACAAACCGCTCAGTCCCTTCATCTCGAATACATTCAATCTTTTCCTCACCTGAGCATTCATCATGCGTATTTCACATCCATACATTACTGATGGCAAACACATAAACTCAAACATTCGTACCTTAATTTCCTTTGACGTTTTTCTTTTCTTCCACACTTCCCTTAATGACCCCCATCACATTTATTCCTTCCACCACTGTTTTCTTTATTTCATTTTCTATCCCCATTTTTTATTCACCAATATTCCCAAATTTTTGAATTCTTAAATCTCCTCCAATCTTTCACCCCACCTCTCCCCTCACCCATTTCTCCCTTCTCACAACCACCTACCTCCTCACCCCCAATCCTCGTTACTTTACTTTTTTGCAGGATTTATCTCCAATCATTTTTTTTTTTTTACTTCCTTTGATTGTATACTTTTACTTTTGTTCTCTAGCGTATATATATATATATATATATATATATATATATATATATATATATATATATATATATATATATATATATTATATATATATATATATATATATATATATATATATATATATATATTATAATTCGACTGACGACAAGAGTGATTGTGCTATAAACACAGATAAGGAAATGAAGATGGAAAAGAAAAGAAACGAAAGAATGAAACAAGAATAAATCTGTAAGATTTATTCTTGAAAATTTAAAAAAAAAAATTTATGAAAAGAATTATCTTCACAGGATGACAGGGACTCTCAACCCAGCCATTTAGGTTCGTTTCTTGCAAGATCTCGAAGACACCATTACAACAAGGAACATGATTTTCTATAGTGAATCATAGGAGAAAGAACTTAAAAGATCAAATGGGTGAAGGCGATATTCAGTTTGACAAGGTTACAACTATGAACCGACCGGGGCCCCGGCCCCGGCCAAACCCGGCCCCGGCCGGCCCCGGCTAAAAATCAGGGAAAACCGGGGTTGCCGGCCGGGGTTAAAATGGAAATTATACATAAAAAAATATTTTTTTTTAAATTTTCAGCCGATTCTGCTGAAACTTTCAGTGTATATAGATTTTTTACCGGTAAGAAAAGTCCATTTCTAGCTTTTTTCCGAGTCTATTACGGTTAAGTTTTTTTTTTTTTTTTTTTTATGTTGAAATTTTACCCTTTTTTCAATAGAATGGCGGTGCCAAACCACTTTTTAGAATGAGCTGAAAGTTGGACTATTTATTTAAAATTAAATGGGATACAAAAGTCTCTAATAGACTTTTGTTCCAGAGTTATAGAAAAAATGTTATAAGCCAAAAACTGACCAACTATAGAAAAAAAAAATTTTTTGAACTAAAAAAATCCACCTTTTCAGGCAAAATCTTTTTTAAAAAAAATACAACTATGACATTTTTTTTTCTATTTTTGGTGTGTATAGGAGGGGTGGGGCTACAAATTCCTCTATGTACTTTATTCGATGACATTCGTTGGTTTTGAGATATAGCCTTCAAAAAGGTCCATTTTTGGCCAAATTTCAAAAATTCCCAAAGTTTGAGAGGCTATATCTCGCTTCAAACAAAGGGCATTTAAAAATGCACTAAATAAATATTGTTGCCCTGCCCTCTTCTAAACAATATTCACAAATAAAAAAAAATAGTAGGTAGCTTTTTTTTTTTTTAAATAATTTTTTCCTCCAGAAGGGTACGATTTTTACAAATTTTTTTTCAAGTGCTTATATAACTTTTTTCTAGACGTGATATCAAAAATCTATTCCCACCAATGCAAGAAATTGGGGCAAAGGTATTCAGTTAAATTTTCAGCTCATGTGGACCAGTGGTTTGACCCAGTTATTCATTTTTTTCAACTTTGGGTCAAAATAAGTTTCAAACCGTTATAGACTCAAAAAAAATGCTCGAAATCAACTCAGAACTTCGTGAAAAAATTCACATACTTTTAAAAATTTCAGCTCAATCAGTCAAATAATAAAAAAATTTCAAACAAAATATAAGAAAATTAAGATTTTTTTTCTTTTCTGTTTCTTTTGACCGCTCCTTTTTCTGCTAGTGAATGTTCATCTTGTGTTTTGATTTTAGATACTCCAAAAAGATTTGGTTGAAATTTTTTTACTTGTAGCACCCGGAGGTTCTCTTCTAATTTTCTGACTGCAGATGTTACATTTAGCTATTTCGAGCCTATCCTGAAACATTGTAAAGTATTCAAATACTGCAGAAGCTGATCTTTTAGCCATATTGACTGAAAGTATAAACAAAATAATAATTTTTAAAATAATGCAGCTAAATGATACAAGTTTGATAACATGGCAATAAAATAACAATGATATGTATAAATACAGGTTAAATTGATAATTTTATATCTTACATTTTTTCAAACTTTACCTTAGGGTCTTACTTAGTAAACGTGTTGAATCACTATTATGAATTAGAATATTTTTTTTTAATTTTTGTACTTTTTTTTTTTTTTAAATTTTTTAAATATTTTTTTTTTTTTTTTGATTTTTTTTTTTTAGAGAAAATGCATATAATCATTAATTTAAGTGAATGTTGCCTATTCTACTCCTTCCTTACAATTAAATAAACCTTATAAATTATATCTATTTTCTTAACCTAAAATTTCAGTGCTTTTGACCTCTTTACAAATTTTATAACCCCGGCCAGAACCCCGGCCCCGGCCCCGGCCCCGGCCAAATTTGGGTGACCCCGGCCCCGGCCAAAATTCCAGCCCCGGTCGGTCCCTATATTACAACTGAAGAAAATGTTGAAAACCCCCGAGATTCAATAGCTTCGAGGAGATTACGCCTTTTATATATATATATATAATATATATATATATATATATATATATATATATATATATATATATATATATATATATATATATATATATATATATTATATATATATATATATAATTTATATATATATATATATATATATATATATATATATATATATATATATATATATATATATAATATATATAAAAGTACCTGTAACGATATTTATATATAAAAAAAAACTTGTAGAGAATATATAATATATATATATATATATATATATATATATTATATATATATATATAATATATATATATATATATATATATTATATATATATATATATATATATATATATATATATATATATATATATATATATATATATATATTAATATAATAACGAGTACCCTGTACAGGGCGATGAATTGTTTACATTACAGTTTATATTCTTGGAGCTCGACAACAAAAATTGAAGGAGATCGGTGAACTATAAAAAACAAAGAAGCCGTTTGTGACTTTGAATAAATTGGTTATGAATTTAATTAACAATGTTTTTTCTTCTATAAAAATAGAAATAAATAAAATAATTAAATTGTGTTATATATATATATATATATATATATATATATATATATATATATATATATATATATATATATATATATATATATATATATATATATATATATATATATATATATATATATATATATATATATATATATATATTATATTATACTTTACATTAAGCTCTCGATTTATGTAACAAATTCCTCTTACAGATGATTCAAAGAAAATCACTGTTTATATATATATTATTTAAATAGAATATAGAAATTACTTTCTTTTTGTATCTTCATCCATTTGTTAAAAGAACTCTCCCCAAAATAGTTTTATTTTATATTGAATGATTTCATGCAACAATTTATGTTGTCTGCAATTTTCTTTATCCCTTATGTCCCTTATATTATATCCCTTATCCCTTATAATACAATATTGTACCTTTTTACCGCGTCACTATTAAAATCTCTTCTTGAAGTTGGTTTTGGCATTATGGGAATTCTTCCCTGAAGTACTGTTGAATTTACACTCATTCTAGGTATTGATAAACATATGTCCTTCGGAAGTGCGAACGCTGGTGTGGATATATATATATATATATATATATAAATATATATATATATATATATATATATATATATATATATATATATATATATATATATATATATATATATATATATATATATATATAGTGTGTGTGTGTGTATGTATAATATGTTTTAGTTTAATAAGAGGTTACTTACAATCCTATTTGTAATAAGAATCAATGTCAGATCCTTGAATAAAATAAAATACATTTGATAAGTAAAATAATCGAGATTTCAGCCTAAGGGAATAACATTGAGAAGGTTTTTTTTTTTTTTTTTTTTTTTTTTTTAATATATAAAAAAAAATTTTAAAAAAAAAAAAAAAAAAAATTATAATATATATATATATATATATATATATATATATATATATATATATATATATATATATATATATATATATATATATATATATATATATATATATATATATATATATATATATATATATATATATATATATATATATATATATATCCAAGGAGAGGCACTGGGTCCATCAGGAGTTTATAGCTATTAGAGCGTCGAAGGGTGTAATTTTGTGGTCGGACGACTATGAAATTATTATTGCGTTTTGAATATTTTTTTTTTTTTTTTGCTTTTTTTTGCAGCCGAGAAAAATTGCTAAGGAGGTACCAAATGGAATCGATTACCAGAATTTGGACTTTTGTCAGTTGAATATATATATATATATATATATATATATATATATATATATATATATATATATATATATATATATATATATATATATATATATATATATATATATATATATATATATATATATATATATATATATATATATATATATATATATATATATATATATATATATATATATATATATATATATATATATATATATGCGTGTGGAGAATGAAAATAATCCTCTAAATTTATTAGTTTTGACTTCAATTATTTGGAATAAAATTAATTATATATATAATATATATATATATATATATATATATATATATATATATATATATATATATATATATATATATATATATATATATATATATATATATATCTATTATGATGTACCTCTTGGTTACCATTCTATCTCATTCCAAGCTTAATTGACTTAGGACTGTGAATGTGTCTCTCCTTGCAAATGTCTTCCACATTATGGATAGCTTCTATTTTAAAGAAGCACAAGAGTATTGCCTCTGCAGTGTCGTAACGGTAGAGTAAATGACTCATGTGATTGAAGGTGCTGCTTCGATTACTCATGCTGATACTAGGAAGATATTTCCTAGTAAGTTCCCCTCTTTGAATAAGGCAATGCCCATTGAAGTATAAACTTTTTTAATAATTTAAAAATGAAAATTCCAAAAAATTCAAAACTGAAATGGAATTCTACAAATTTAATTTTATATAATAACTTTTTTGCATATTTTTTGTTTTTTATTATTATTGAATTTCGGTAAAATAATCCTCCAATTATCAATATTCCAAATTTTATAAATTTCAGCCCATGGCAATGTTTTTTTTTTTTTCATTTACTTGCGGTTTGTGGATTACCAAATGTCTTCGTGAAATAACTCTCATAAATACGGTTTTTTACACCTTTAAATACGATCGATAATATGTCGGATATGATTCACTAATAAACCATAAGATAACCTCCGATTTCGTAGAAAAATGTTCTCAAAACGTGTGTTCTTTGTGTGTTCTTTTCAGTCTTTTCTTATGACTGTGAACAATTTACCTCTATATTATGCAGTTTTAACAAACAATCAACCCCTTTCAATTTCTATCGTATATTTGACTAAACACATTTAAATATAAGTCGATAATTATAAATCTATTTCACAGTTCGTATTACATTATATTCTTCTTAACTTTAACATAGACTGCTATCCACAAAAGGCAACTTTTGTATTCTTATTTCTAATATTATATAATATATATATATATATATATATATATATTATATATATATATATATATATATGATATATATATATATATATATATATATATATATATATATATATATATATATATATATATATATATATATATATATATATATATATATATATATATATATATATATATATATATATATATATATATATATATATATATAATACGGATCATCAAAGCATTGGGCTCTTGGAAAAATTCCCATTGCATATAATGATAAACAGTCATGATTGATAAAAATCTTGATAAGAAAATCATTAACCTTATTGTTATTAAAATTACAAGGTTTTCCCTATTTCTTATCTTCATTTTCATAAATTTTAAAAAGATTGAAGCAAGGAAGAGAGATTTCTTTAAATGCCTAAATACGAGGACTGAGGTTTGTTGTAGCTACTCGTAAATGGTGTTTTTGTATATACTGTATATATATATATATATATATATATATATATATATATATATATATATATATATATATATATATATATATATATATATATATATATATATATATATATATATATATATATATATATATATATATATATATATATATATATATATATATATATATATATGAAGTCTGAGGCATCATTTCATGGTGATAGTTAAACATTTATATATTTTGGAAATTCCATGGAAAAAACCTGAACCTCCGGTCAACTATTAAATCTGTGACTGCCTTATGCTAGTCTCAGTCTAAATATGTTGGAGTGTAATGCTTCCTTTTGGTTCACACATGCACATATACACGCACACATACACAGACAAACGCGCACACACACACATACACACATATATATATATATATATATATATATATATATATATATATATATATATATATATATATATATATATATATATATATATATATATATAATGTTGAATTTTTTTTTTATTTTTATCAACGAAATAAGGGTAAAATAATAAGGGTAACCTTCCATATTTTTTCTGGTTATGACTTTTATACATTTTCAAACTAAACATCTTAAAAACCGACATTTTTTTTAAAAGTATAATTTTGAGATTCTTATATTCTACGTGATCTTCAGCAGGGTTCTGCTCGACATTTTTCTTTTCTTTTTAGTATGATAGTAGAGGATAACCTATTAAGTAATTAAAGGTTAGTCTCAGAAGGGATTATATTATTTTTGGAAAACTTAGCATGCATCATCGGTCTCATGTTGACATACTTGGTGTATTGTTTCCATTACAAATGCAGAAGACAGGAACGTATGAGGAAGCTTATATGTCAATAAGGATAAACTCGTACTTTTCAGTTTTCCTTTACACATTTGAAACTTTTACTCAAAAACTTGGGAGTTAGTACTAATAAGAATTGAGCATGAGTAGGATGATTAATAGATATAAGTCTTAATTGAATGATTTCAGTCATTTAAGGTTAATCCCAATGGGAGACTGCTTGTGGTCTTTTGGAGAGCGAAGATATCGTTAAAGAAACACAAAATAAAGAGTGCTTCTGATGACAATACAAATATTAAATAAATGAAAATAAAATGAAGGAAAATAAATAAAGGAAAAAAATTATCTTCAGAAATTAATAATAAATTTGTATAATTAATAAATAATAATAATTTTTTTTTCCTTATTTACATTTACCACCACCGCTCACGGGTAGAACCCTATTCAAGGAGGGAGGTTAAATAATAATAATAATTATAATGCTCCTAATAATAATAATAATAATAATAATAATAATAATAATAATAATAATAATAATAATAATAATAATGTTCTGTGCCTTTTAGAGGTCATATCTAAAACCTGCGCCATAAATACACCTATAAGTGTAACCACTTTCCTTAACTACAGAGACTTCTAACCAGTTTTATTATTATTATTATTATTATTATTATTATTATTATTATTATTATTATTATTATTACTATTATTATTATTACTATTTCTCAGAATTGTGAAATCCACATTGGTATTCAATTTCTTTTAACTGCATTTCCTCATATTTCTCTCCGATTAGTTTCTTCCTTCATAAAATTAAGAAGTATTTTTTTTTTTTTATATAATTTTTTTGCGTCATTAAAATTAATTCTTTAAGTTTAATATTATATAAGAATTTGATGCTTTTAAAGCAAATGCAAGGATGAAGGGATTTACCACGAAAATGTCTGCTTAAGAAGGGACTCCTCTCTCTCTCTCTCTCTCTCTCTCTCTCTCTCTCTCTCTCTCTCTCTCTCTCTCTCTCTCTCTCTCTCTCTCTCTCTCTCTCTCTCTCTCTCTCTCTCTCTCTCCCTTATCCATTCTCTCTATCTCTCTTAATATCACTTTCTGATCTCTTCCTCTTTACAACAAAACTTCTATATATATATATATATATATATATATATATATATATATATATATATATATATATATATATATATATATATATATATATATATATATATATATATATATATATATATATATATATATATATATATATATATATATATATATCAGTGATAAGCTAATCCGGCAACTTTTCGAATCCGAATCCGAATCCGGAAACTTTCGAATTCAAATCGATTTCCGAATCCAGTCAATTTCGAATTTCTCGAATCCGAAACCGAATCCGAATCCATGAAAAAATCTTCGAATTCCGGATTAAGATTCGCCCATCACTCATATATATATATATATATATATATATATATATATATATATATATATATATATATATATATATATATATATATATATATATATATATATATATATATATATATATATATATATATATATATATATATATATATATATATATATATATATATATATATATATATATATATATATATTACAGTTTCAAATGCGTTTATAATGTTGAAAAGATACTTTAATTGAAATACACTCTGTAAAAATGATGGAAATTTTAATATATTTTATTTGTTTTAATAGCAGATTATTATTTTTAAAAAGAAAATGACAACAAGAACGTTATTACAATTTAGCTCTTTATGATACTTTAAAATCCATCATCATTAGTCTCCATTTATACCCAAAAAAAGAGGAGACAAACTCAAATGAGAGGAATACTGTATTCAGTGGGAATAGATAAATAAGTAGTAAATCCACAGCGCAGAGTTAGCTGGAAAGTAAGCTCCACAACAAAATAAATAGTAAACCAATTTATTTGCCTGTAAGGTTTTGTTGTAAAATGAGGAAGAGGTCAGACAGTGATATTAAGAGAGATTGAGATGAGAGAGAGAGAGAGAGAGAGAGAGAGAGAGAGAGAGAGAGAGAGAGAGAGAGAGAGAGAGAGAGAGATTCACTCTCCCATGAATTGAGCGAAGTGACTGCGATATTTCCTACGTGATATTGTATCAAAGTATTTATGTAAGCTGATTTTCATTGAGCTTATCTTTCCGCTCGTTTTATTCGGATTTTTATAATATTTTTTTATTTTATCTCTTTATGTTCCTCTGTGTGTCCATCTGTCCTTCCGTCTGTTTGTCCGTTTGTCTGTGTGTGCTTGTTTGTCTTTTTTTTTTTTTCTTTCTTCTTCTTTTTTTTACTAGTGAACTTATTTATTAGATGTATTTATCATT
>SEYY01018709.1:92500-100000 GCA_009176605.1 Armadillidium nasatum | reverse complement strand
GGAGATCATTCTTGTTGCCTTAAAGAAGGTAATAGTCATCGTTGATATTAATTTTTTTTTTCATTTTCATATATTTATTTAACTCAGTCACAGCAGACTCGGTTAAATTCGGACATAGTCCTGTACTGGCTTCTGAATCATCGGAGTCTGCAAGGACAACATCCCACGAAGATGAGAATCCAGAAAATTTAGATTCCTGAAAATTTTTAAATTTTCTTTACTTGAAGTCTTTAAAACTTAATTTACTATTACCAGTAATTTAATGATTAAACTAGTACTATTAACTATTACATTTGCCTCATTAGACTGAAATTGACATATTTCCATATCGTCCTTAGTATTGAAATTGAACTTTTATTATTCAAAATCTGTAATCTTGTGGAAAAATGCATATAATCATTAATTTAAATGAATTTTGGCTATTCTACTCTTCCTTATAATTAAATTAAATCTCAATTAAATTTATATTTAATTTTCTTAACCTAAAGTTTCAGTGCTTTTAACCTCTTTACAAATTTTAGGCAACCCCGGCCAGAGCCTCGGCCCGGCAAAATTCCAACCCCGGTCGGTCCCTAATGGTAGGTGACTTCAACAGCTGTTTCTTGAGAAATTGAAGTAAGCCTTTGATGGTGGTGTATGAGTACATTGAAATCCTCAAGAATAAAGATTTAGAAAAGGAGAAGATGAGAAAATTTGTCCTATTTTGGAGTTCAGATAATTGAATAATTTAGGATAGTTAGTAGAATTAGTTGATAAAGATACAGAAGAGATGAATTTAGTTGTACACTGACATTAAAAATTTATTATAAATTTTTAAGAAAAAAAAAATTATTTTCTCTTTTAAGGTACATAAATATGGAGGTTGTTGAGGCATTTATTTCTAATTTTGGCATATTACCCTTAAGCGTATATATATATATATATATATATATATATATATATATATATATATATATATATATATATATATATATATATATATATATATATATATATATATATATATATATATATATATATATATATAGAGAGAGAGAGAGAGAGAGAGAGAGAGAGAGAGAGAGAGAGAGAGAATTCAGAAGACTCCAAATAAGAAACTGAAAAACAGATAAAATGGTTATATATATCCCCCTTTAGCTGAAAATTGAAGTTAGAGATAAAAGGAGGGAACAAAATAGGAATTACTCTCGAAATACTCAAGTACTTGAGTTTGGAGTTGGAAAAGTATTGTTAAACAAATGGAAATTAGAGTAAATACCTCGAATAATGCAGAATTTATGTAGAAAGAAGATCGTGCACCAGAACAGGTCGGTAATTCCTTGAATGCACAAATTCCGCCGTGGGATTCCCGTAAACTCACAAGTGGTGAGGGAAAGGGGTGTGACTTAGGGGCTATATATTAAAGTCGCTACTTCTGAATTCTTCAAGGCTCTTTTTATTGCGATATTTCATTTTTTAAAGGATGTTTTATGTGTAAGTGTTTGTGATATGTGAATAAAGGACTGCCAACTCCTTTATATATATATGGAAGTAGACGTCAATCTATTAACGAAAATAGGTTATCCAGTGGGATGTTTCCCAACACTCCATAAGACTATTGGAGGTAGTCTCCCTCCCTTTGGTCATCTCTTCGTCCCAATCTATAATGACTGAATAAATCGGAACTTATTAAATTTGAATTAATTTGTAAGAAATATTTTTTTCCCATAAACTAGTATAACATCTGGTATGAGATAATAATAATAATAATAATAATAATAATAATAATAATAATAATAATAATAATACTAATAAACAAAACAATAATAATAATAAAAATAATAATAATAATAATAAAAATAATAGCAATACTACTACTACTATAATAATAATAATAATAATAATAATAATAATAATAATAATAATAATAATTAAAAATAATGACAACTTGTATTAAAACTACATTATAAATTTTTAAGAAAAAAAAATTTATTTTCTCTTTTAAAGTACATAAATATGGAGATTGCTGAGGCATTTACTTCTAATTTTAACATATTACCCTTAAGCGCATATATATATATATATATATATATATATATATATATATATATATATATATATATATATATATATATATATATAATATATATATATATATATATATATATATATATATATATATATATATATATATATATATATATATATATATATATATATATATATATATATATATATATATATATATATATATATATATATATATATATATATATATATATATATATATATATATATATATATTATATATATATATATATATATTACAATAAAAAATAAAAACAAAAAAAAAAAAAAAAATTTTATTTTATTTTATTTTATTTTTTTTATTTATTTATTTTTATTTTTTAACTGAAATTGAATTTTGGGGTTGCGGTTATATTTTTGAAGCTCAAATAACTTCATTTACAATAAGAAAATATACATTCCTAATTGAAATTGATTTTTTTTTTGTTGAAAATAATAAGTAGATTTGGTATATTGGAAAATGAAATGTAATATGGAACCTAAAACTAATAAAATATAACTAAAATAATAATAATAATAATAATAATAATAATAATAATAATAATAATAATAATAATAATAATAATAATAATAATAATAATAATAATAATAATAATAATAATAATAATAATAATAATAATAATAATAATAATAATAATAATAATAATAATAATAATAAAAATAATAACATTGACATCAATGTATTTAATTAAAATACCAAAGAAAATGTTTTTCTAATCTTGTTATTTTTGCAAATTTTTATATTATTTTATTTAAATAGTTATTTTTATTTTCTGATCTTCTCAAATGAGTCAAAAAAAATAAAATGAAGATAATTTCTATCGAGAAGATACACTAAAAATTATTATTTTGTGTGAATAATAATAATAATAATAATAATAATAATAATAATAATAATAATAATAATAATAATAATAATAATAATAATAATAATAATAATATAATAATAATAATAATAATAATAATAATAATAATAATAATAATAATAATAATAATAATAATAATAATAATAATAATAATAATAATAATAATAATAATAATGATAATAATAATAAAAATAATATTGTTGGTTGTAGAGTTAACTTGTAAGGTCTGATGTATCCTCCAAATGCATGTCATTAATTCCTTCTTACTTCACATCAGACATTTTGCAGTCCTACAGACTCTCTTCTCCGTTTTGTTTTGATTTCTTCTTCTCCTTTAATAACGGGAGAGATTCTATTCAATTTATTTACATCTTCTTTCAAAAGGACAGAAAAAAAAGAATAAAACCTGTGAATTAAATTCAAAATTTTTCAGTATTTTCAAAATAATATTTTTTTAAAATTATAAATTCGTTTGAAAACTTAAAGTTTATTTTAGTATTAATAAGAACGAAAATAAATATACTACTACTACTACTACTACTACTACTACTACTAATAATAATAATAATAATAATAATAATAATAGTAATAATAATAATAATAATAATATAAATGATATTAATATTGAAGATAATATTATATATTCCATGTTAGCAATAATGGAATAAAAACAACAATGCCACTGATAATAAAAATATTATAATAATAAGCTTGCAGATATAGTAAGCTTGATTTGTTAGTTGATTAATAGTAGTAACTTTGTCCTATAAAAATATAGGAAAACTTTCTAATAATAATAATAATAATAATAATAATAATAATAATAATAATAATAATAATAATAATAATAATAAAAATAATTATGAAAGAATCAGTAATACTTGCCATTAAAAGATAATTATTACTAATATTAATGTTAATAATATTATTAATAATATGAGTAAAAATAATAATATTAATAAAAATAATAATAATAATTAGGGATGGAGTGAAGTATTGGTATCGGTAACGGTATCGGCAAGTATCGGCATATTTTCCGATACCGGTATCGGTATCGGCAAAAAATTTGTATAGGAGTAAAGTATCGGTATCGGTAGTAGTATCGGCAAGTATCGTCATATTTTTAGGTATCGGCTTCGGGGAATTTTTAGGTATCGGTAAAAATTTTGGTATCGCTCCATCCTAATAATAATAATATAATAATAATAATAATAATAATAATAATAATAATAATAATAATAATAATAATAATAATAATAATCTTTAATTTTTATTCAATTTTTCAGTTAAAGAGTTTGTAGAAGCAAAAGTCTAGTACTTTATATATGATAATGATAATGATAATGATGATAATATTTATTGCCAAAAACATATACAACAAATGAATACAAAAATCATATAAATTAAATCCATTTTTACATCAAAGGCAAGTCTATAGGAAAAAATTCTTAATTTGTTAGTTGATTAATAGTAGTAACTTTGTCCTATAAAAATATAGGAAATAATAATAATATATATATATATATATATATAATATATATATATATATATATATATATATATATATATATATATATATATATATATATATATATATATATATATAATATATATATATATATATATATATATATTAATACAGAACAGTATTAATGCAGTATTAATTTCCGGGGGGGGGGGAAGAATTCTATATTAATTATATTAATCATTTTATTAAAATGAAGTTTATAACTAAGAGACATTGGATATTTTAATTTTTATTTTGTTTTTAATAGTCGTAATCCTAACCTAATCTATTTCCTTAAAAATAACAATAAAAAATAATGACTAACAATAATAACATTAATAACTTCAATAATAACATTAATGTAATCTAATAGTTATTGCAATAATGAAGATAGCCAATAATAATATGAATAGTAATAATAATAATAACAATAATAATAATGAAGACGATAATGAAGATGATAATAATAATAATGATGATTACAATAGGAAGAGAGAGAAAGAAACCGAGAGATAATGAGAGAGTGAGAAAAAATAAAAGCAAAACGATCTATCAGTCAGTTGGTCGTTTAAATTTGGAGGGAATTAATCCTACTGGGAAAAAATAATGTTCTCTTTAACATTTGAATAAAATACGAATTTTTTTAAAAAATTTTTACGAAATGTAGAGAAGAAGTTGATTATAACAAAATATTTTAGAGGCCGTTTCACTGTTCAGTACGCTTGTATTATTTGACTTTCTGAGACTTTGTTGGGGTGTAATTTGCTTTCTCTAAGAGGTGCGATTTTTAGACTTCCTCTTCTCATATTTTGGCTCGGCATAAGTGGTAGAAGTATTAGTAGGTAATAGTGTATAGCAGATAGTTTGACATTCCGTTTTTAATGAAGAGGCTAGTCATTACAAGAGTTAATATATTCCCAAATTTTTGTGTGGATACATTTTTTAATATTTGATTTGTGCTCATAGTGGGTCGGATGTTTGCACAATATATGAATTTTTTTTTTAGGGGTAGTGTCACAAAAGGCTGTAACAAGTACTTATTTACTTACACATTTCCTCACAAATAGATTATAGAGGAGGTAGGGATATACTATATTGAATTATAGATCTTTATTTACTTTGGAACTTTTTATCTTTACGAATGCATAAATTTAATAGGAAAATGTGCTAATAAAAATAATAATAATAATAATAATAATAATAATAATAATAATAATGATAATGCAACTTCCAAACACGCTACCCTTCGAACTGCAGCAACAGCAACTGTTACTAATGTTGCTATTAATAATAGCACCTCTACTAGTTACGGTTAATAATAATAATAATAATAATAATAATAAAAATAATAATAATAATAATAAAAACGAAAGAAGTAACGAGAACAAAGCAAGCAACTACAAAAGATTAAAGAATATAACGGTAAAATCAGGTTTTGCAATCCTGCTTCTTCTAAAATACATTTTTCACTCCATTTGGAAGGAGGATTCTTATTTTAAACAGATTTAAAAGAATGCTCAAGGAGTGGCCAATAATTAAGGACTAAAATGAAAGTATATTTATCGTGTGCTTTTCTCTTTAGTGATTTTTAAGCCTACCAAAATTTCATAATTAAGTATTTTGATTTTTTTTTTTTTTTTCAAAAAAGTTAAGAAAACCCTTGTAATATTTTCATTGTTGTTTGAAGATATATAAAGATATAGAGAAAAAATTTAATAAGCAAGAAACATAAAAGAAGAAAGATAAGATAGGATGATTGAGAAAAAAAAGATTAGGAAAAAGCAAACGGGGGGGGAGGGGTGGAGAAGAAATGGTAGGTGAGAAAAGAGAAATGAAGAATTCAAAGAAAAATCCAAAGAAGAAGAAGAAGAAGAAGAAGAAGAAGAAGGAGAAGAAGAAGGAGAAGGAGAGAAAAGAAGAAAAGAAGAAGAAAAAGTAGAAGAAGATATAATAATAATAATAATAATAATAATAATAATAATAATAATAAAAAATGAACCCAATTTTCAAATCTCTTTATGAGCTAATTACAAAGTGAAATGTTCGAAAGATTTTGCAAGTTAATTTACTTAAATAAATTAAATATATACTCTTACAAATAAATAAATAATTAAATAAATAAAATAAATTAAATTAAATTAAATAAATACTCTTACAGTATTCATATTTGAAACCGTAATGTCTTATTTTCTCTTTTTTTTTCCACATTTCAGGTTGCCTAGACAGTAAAAGTTCTTATTTGGAATATCAAAATGAAAACCTGACAGAAATCGAACAGAGTTCGGCAAGTGCAACAAGTTCTTTCTTGAATATTTCATTCACACCAAAGGAATCGGGTAAGAATTGGATTTCTTTTGACAGATTTTTGAATTACTTCCGACAGAATTATGACAAATTTTTGAATTACTTTCGACAGAATTATGACAGATTTTTGAATTACTTTCGACAGAATTATGACAGATTTTTGAATTACTTTCTACAGAATTATGATAGATTTTTGAATTACTTTCGACAGAATTAGTGACAGATTTTTGAATTACTTCCGACAGAATTATAACAGATTTTTGAATTACTTTTGACAGAATTATGACAGATTTTTGAATTTCTTTCGACAGAATTGACAGATTTTTGAATTACTTTTGACAAAATTATGACAGATTTTTGAATTACTTTCGACAGATTTTTGAATTACTTTCGACAGAATTATAAAAAAAAATTGAATTACTTTCAACAGAATTATGACAGATTTTTGAATTAAACTATTGGAATAATGAAATTAGGCCTTGTGACCACTTGATAAATTTAAATGTTGGATAAACTTTTTGTTGTTGTTGTTGTTGTTGTTGTTGTTGCTGTTATTTTTATTATTATTATTACCATTATTACTATTATTATTACTATTATTATTATTGTTACTATTATTACTATTATTATTATTATTATTATTATTATTATTATTATTATTATTATTATTTTGCATTATTGTTAATGCTGATGATGATCTTATTGTTTATATTGTCGTTGATGATAATTAAGATTTTGTTGCTGTTGATGATTTTT
>SEYY01018709.1:85000-87500 GCA_009176605.1 Armadillidium nasatum | reverse complement strand
GAATGGAGTTACCTCTGTGTACAACCATAAACGATGTATCAAAATCTGTTGCAAGTACGCTGTCGTACGAGAAAACGATCCAGTCACGCTTCACGTCGATTCCCTTCAACTTCCAGACGGCCATTACAACCTAACAGGAATAACCATTCTAGGCAGATCGTCTCAGAAAAGGAAATCAAAGTGCCATGCCGATTTCAGCTCCTTCCGATTGGTTGCTCACAGTGGTTTCAGTATAGAAGCTTTGAAACATTTGAATAGGAGAGACGTGAGCGAAAAGGAATGTTCTTGTAGCGATTGTATCCAATCTTCCCATGAATATTTCGATGATTCGGGACTACTGCGCTTTTATTACAATATTTCGAAGGATTATTACTGTAGCAGTAAGTATTGTGAGTCTACTTGTACAGTTTCTCTTAATAATATCTATTTTTTTTCAGTTTCAACATCTTTTTTTAGTTTCTCCAAATATCTTTGATATTATTATTATCATTATTTTTATTATCATTACTATTATTATTATTATTATTATTATTATTATTATTATTATTATTATTATTATTATTATTATTATTAAGTATTAGTATTATTATTTTATACTTAAGAATTTTGAAAATCTTGAAAAACAATCCAACGATCCGGAAAGTTTTATTTTCACATAACAATATGGAATATATATATATATATATAATATATATATATATATATATATATATATATATATATATATATATATATATATATATATATATATATATATATATATATATATATTATATATATATATATATATATATATATATGCTAGCTGAATTTACCTTAGCATAAGACTGATTAAACGCACTTTAGGTATCAGCTTTGTTATTATAGCTTTTATTTTTAGCAGGAAAAATGCTAAACTTAAGAAAATAAATATTGTTAACGCTTTATGAAGTATATTAAATTTAGGAAAAATAAGGCTAATTAAAATTTCTTTGGTCGCAGAATACAAAAATGCTATTTTTTATAGGTATCCAACACTCTTTTTCTCTTTTATTATTATTATCCTTAACATGGTTTCCTGTCTTTGTTTAATTTGTTAACAAAGGTGCATCCAACTCTTTCTTAAATATTCAAATCGAATATTTAATTATATATTTGGGGAAAATATCTTGTATTAGTGTCGTTACTGTCGTCGTGTAAGACGATCAATCAAGTTTCACTAATATTATTACAATCTATTGTCATTAAATTTTGTTCTTTTTTATTTTATTTTATTTATACTTTTATTTCTTCTTTTATTTTTTAAGTTGACTTGCATTTTTAGTTTGTCTTGTTTTAATTACTTTTATTTTGTATTTATATTTATTAGTCTGAAAATTTTGTTGGGTAACATAGAATATTTTTTGACTTGGTAGATTATTTTGATAAACATTTGATTTTTTCTAATAATTTAAATTACAATTTAGCACAGATTTAACGGTATTTTTAATTTGTGTGACTCTGCTATAGTGGAAATAGGAAAGAAAAGGAAAAAAATTTTTTTTCTCTTATGATATCACTATACAGTGCTTGCTACTTATCAATGCTCTGTAATTTTATCAATGTATATTGTTTGGTTTTCTGCAAATTTACACTCGCACATATATATTCGTTACCCTATTATGTTTAGAATTGTATCAATTAGATACAATTTTGTGATTGAATTTCCTAAGTAGTTTTTGCTTTAGTAACATGAGAAAATGTAACTTGAATAAGTTTAAAATGTGTCTAATATATGATATATTAATTTTCAACATGATATTAAAGAATTTTTCTGCTACAGTTTTTAAAAAAAAAAAATAAAATAAAACTATTGTTGATTTCCATGTTTACTTTCTATTAGTGAATTATATTCTGTATTCAGTATTTCAATATTTAAATGTTGATTGAAGATTTTGTTTAAATAATTTGGGAATTTCTGCTTTCGTGAATTATATCTTCGTTTTTCATGTTGAATAAGGTGTGTTCTTATTGAAAATGGCTACACGGCAAAAAATTGTCCTAACGAATCGTTGGGACAAGTGGCAAAAATATCACAACAAATTTTTCAGTTATTTTCTTATTAGAAAATAAATTGGTGAAGCGACTTTCTTATGCCTAGCATGTCTTTTTTTTTCTCTACTGAAAATTTTACTGTGACAATTTTGCCACTTGTCCCAACGATTCGTTAGGACAATTTTTACAGCTTAAATCTATTTAAGAACTTAAACAATTGAACTAAGTCTCAGACACCTAAAACGTACAATTTTTCCCATATATTTAACATCTCTTAAGCACTTCAACGCACAACAAGTCCAATTACAAAGAGAATTAGACTATTTTAATGATCATACGATCAACCTACGTGATCTTGCCTGTGAGCTGATCCTATCCTATATACGCTAAATTCGCTAAAGTCTATTATTATATTTTATTTATCAAAACAATCTATAAACTCTTTGCCTTTGGCAACGTAGTCTTGCCAATTTATTCTGATAATTGT
>SEYY01018709.1:72500-77500 GCA_009176605.1 Armadillidium nasatum | reverse complement strand
TTATTTTTTTTATGAAAGAATATATTACTTGGAGATTTGAACCCAAAACTTACTCCACATAAGTTCAATTCTTTATTGCACAATTTTTGCACTTTTATACGTTGTTTAGAACATTAAGATTTTTTTAAATAGTGTATTGTATTCTTGATTTTCATTATCACATATCATGTAAATGAATCTTCACGATGATAGAAGCTAAAATTTTATATAGATAGAATAAATTATTATTTTTCTCTCCATTTTATTTTATCAGGTCTAGCGTAGAAATAACTTGGGATTCTCCTGAATTTCCTTTTAATTTTACATCCTGGAGCTTAACCCTTTGGTACGTGAGAGACTCGCAAGTTCGCTGTGAAGGAAGGGAGTCCGAAAAGAGAGTTATACAAGCCATTGATACAGATGATGAAATCTTAAAAAAGGTAATGTTGTTTTTAAAAAGGAATATTTATTGTATGTTATTAAGACTATCAATAACGTAACATAATTCTTTACCCCTAGAGCTTCTAGGTTAAAAATTTTCCTTCTATATTTTATATGGAAATGTTTTTTTCCCCAAATGTTAAATGCGTTAAAAATAAAAAGAACAAATTACTAATATTATTATATTAGGTAGAAGTATCACACTGTTACTTCTACATAGATCCTTGAATGAAGCTTATTCTCTCGTACTGATGATTTTCTCGGTGTTTAAATTTTTCAATTACTCTAACGCCCCTTTCACATCAAATCAAAAAGAAATGATCGGAATCAAAATGAATCAACAAATTTGGATGAAGACCTTTGACTTTTAACTCTAGAGGAATCAGTCTAACTCAACTCTCCATAAGTTTCAATCACATGTGAGGTTTCATTTCAGCTTGGGTTCTTAAAAAAAGAAACCGTAATGTTTAAAAGTAATTTTAAAAGATTGGAATACGGTATGTCTCAATCTTTGGATATAGATCTTAAAGAAGATGTGAAAAAAAATTATGTTATTTTATATAAATCAGCGAAGATACATATTTACCATACAGTCCATACTACCAATATATAATTATTTAGCATTCATCATAAAGGACTGATAATTCAAAACTGTTACAAATAAATTGACCGAATCAGTGATAAAACCACACTGAACCAGACTGATAGTTGGTCTGAATGACAGGAAAACTAATCCCTTATTGTTTACGGGATGAACTTCCTCAAATCTTTTTTTTTGTAAATCAGATACTCAACTTTTCGTCGTGTTTTGATTCTGATTAGAATTCGCTTGATGTGAATTGACCTTAATTATCACATTGTAATAATCCAATCCACTCTTAAAAAGTTACATATTGGTTATTTGTACATATGTTTGTATACAAATAAAAAAAAAAATCAGTAATTTAAAAAGTTACAACCATGAAGGGCTTATCATTTCTTTTAAAGGTTTTGGACAACCCTTACCCCCACTTAATTCTAGAACCCCATCCCTCAAAATTTAATTGGCAACGCCCTTGTTATTCGTTATTCATTGGATAATGAATAAAATTGAATAGTAAATAAATTACTAAAAATAATCTACAATAAAAATATTATCAGGAAATAATAATTATTAAAATATTTCATTTTCACGGTTGTTTTTCCTTATATTTTTAAATATTTAAGAATAAAACAAATCTTATCAACGGAGGATATATATATATATATATATATATATATATATATATATATATATATATATATATATATATATATATATATATATATATATATATATATATATATATATATATATATATATATATATATATATATATATAGAATCCATAGGAGGGTGCTTGGAACCCTTACTGGGGCTACATGGCATTCTGCTGGAGTACTCCTGGGTTACAGGAGCAAACAACCAAAGTCAAGCAACGACAACACGGGTACTACAGAATTCGAAACCATTGACAACAGCGTCGCCGTTAAGACTATACAGAATGCCCCTATCACTGAGCTACACCATCTACCCGCCTTTTTCTGAGGAGGTTTCGTATCTCAGTACATTGTCTAACGGCACTCTTTTGTCAATGGTTTCAAATCCTGGTGTGCAGAAAATTTTTCTCTCTCTTATTATTATTATTGACTTTAATTGGTTGTTCCTGTAACAAGGAGCACCTCAGCAGGATGCCATGTAGCCCCAGTAGAGGTTCCAAGCACCCTCCTATGGATTCTACACTACAGTGATTTGAAGCAGAAGAGCTTGAAAACTGTTATACTACGCCTCCAATTTCTGGAGAGGCAATGTAGTTCAGCGCTAGGGCCTTCTGTACAATTGACGCTGCTGTCAATTGTTTCGACATTATCTGTCTATATACAGTATATATATATATATATATATATATATATATATATATATATATATATATATATATATATATATATATATATATATATATATATATATATATATATATATAAAATTTATTAAAAAATTATAACCATAAATGATAACATTTAAAATCATTTATTTTTAGATTAAAAAGGGGTTATTATTTTACGGCTTAATAATATTTCAGACTTCGTATACTTTCCTCAACCTCAGTGTTGGGTTTTACTGTGCAAGACTATCTCCCATTGACGAGAGATGCCCTGAAGATGGGTGTACTCCAAGATCAAGCAGGACTGTGCATTTATCAGGTTATTGGAAAATTTTCTTCTATATATACGCACACACGGACATGCACACTCACACACATTCACATACATGCACAGACACACAGACACACACACACACACACACACACACACACACACACACACACATACATATATATATATATATATATATATATATATATATATATATATATATATATATATATATATATAATATATATATATATATATATATATATGAGAGGAGGAAACTGGAGGGGGAAAATCGATTTAGTGGTTGCTCCCCTTTACTTGAACTATTAATATAATAATTAATAATACTTAAGAAATATATTATGCAGAAAAGTTCAAAAGTGTATTTATTTTATAGAATTGCATCCCTATACATATCTTTTCCATATTTTATAGTTTTCAGATATTTCGAATATGTAATTTCGTTTTTTTTTTGTTTTTTTTTAAATTGAAAAGTCAAATTTGAATAAAAATAATAATAATAATAATAATAATAATAATAATAATAATAATAATAATAATAATAATAATAATAGGTCCTCCTATAACTGTGAAGAAGGTTTCTTCGATGTCTCTTTGGGTTGTTGTGGTCCTCGTGGTGGTCGGAATCGTCGTTGGTGTGACATTCGCTGTATTTTGCTACAGTTTTTATAGAAGCTCATTTAAACCTAATGTTTCGTACGCTTCAGGTAATAATAATAATGATAATAATAATGATATAATAATAATAATAATAATAATAATAATAATAATAATAATAATAATAATATAATAAATAATTTTTTTTTTTTTTTTTTTTTTTTTTTTTTTTTTTTTTTTTTTTATATATTAAAATTAAATATATATATTTTTAATATATATATATATATATATATATATATATATATATATATATATATATATATATATATATATATATATATATATATATATATATATATATATATATATATATATATATATATATATATATATATATATATATATATATATAGAGAGAGAGAGAGAGAGAGATGCAAGTTACATATTTTATTTAATTATTATTATGTTTTTGTTTTTTGTAGTGTCTCTTCGGGACCAGTACCAAATGGATCCCATTTGTGTTTTAGTGATTTGGACTCGTTTAAATGGTGATCCAACGTCCCAGTTCGAAAACGTTGTTAGCGCCTTCAAAAATTTACTGAGAACTTACGCTAAATGCAAGGTAAGATACGCTTTGTATCCAAATGTTTTCGTTTGGTTTATTTTGATTTTCGTTTATGCAAACAGGATTTGTTTTGTGGATTTTTAGATATTTTTTGGGTGGGTCTTATTTGAAAATTGAAATTACTTTATTTTAAATTCAACTTGGATTAGTAATATTATTTTTTGTTAAGTTGTTATTTAGTTATTGAAGTTATTTTGTTTGATTTTTTTTATGAATAATAAAATGTATTTTTAAATTCTTCTTTTAAAACGATAATATTTTGTTTATTTTGATCATAAGTTTACGGAATCGACAATTAAAAGTGAAAGAGATCTAATTAAAATAAAAAATTTATGTAAAAAGTTTAGAATTTATTTGTATCTGTGATTATTTGGTCATATTTTATTGGAAATAAAATAATAATAAAAAAAAACATGAAAGAAGAATGCACTAAAATGACTTTAAATTTAATGGACATGTTTTTGCTCTTTTAAGGTCTGAATTTTTTTAAGAACTTTTTTTTCCATCTTCATAATTAGTTAAAAAATAAATTTAATAGCTTCAATAAATTATATAAAATGTTAAACCCATAGAGTTTTTATTTATTTATTTATTTAAAAAAAAAAAAAATTAATCTTTTTTAAATATTGTTTAACTCTAACTAATTTACTTCCAAGGTTATTGATTATTTAGATTACACCTCAATGGAATGGAAAGAAAGACAACATCTTATGACAAATCCAACAGAATGGCTTCACAAACATTTACAAGACACAAAACAGAAAGTAAGTTCATTTTTTAAGTTTATCCTTAAAATATTTTACAAATTAAATAACTTAAGTATATTTTCAAGTATATATAAAGGTAGTAAGAATTTTACACACACACACACATATATATATATATATATATATATATATATATATATATATATATATATATATATATATATATATATATATATATATATATATATATATATATATTACACACATCACACCACTCACGGGCAAAGCCCTATTCAAGGAGGGGGTGTTAAAAAGAATAAAAATGAAAGTAAATAGAGTACAAAATCCCCACCTAAAGTACCCACCTAACGCAAAATTTCTATATATATATATATATATATATATATATATATATATATATATATATATATATATATATATATATATATATA
>SEYY01018709.1:62500-67500 GCA_009176605.1 Armadillidium nasatum | reverse complement strand
ATTATTATTATTATTATTATTATTATTATTATTATTATTTTTATTATTAAAATTTTATTATTTTTTAATTATTGTTGCTGCTACTTACATATTATTAAAGAAATAAAATCTATGAAAATAATAATAATAATAATAATAATAATAATAATAATAATAATAATAATAATAATAATAATAATAATAATAATAATAATAATGCGACCAAAACCATTCTAGTGCAAATATCTATTCATAATGTAAAAAAAAAAATAAGCCTGTCTGTGATAAGGATAATTAATATGATAAATAATGTATTGATAGTTAATGGCATATATATATATATATATATATATATATATATATATATATATATATATATATATATATATATATATATATATATATATATATATATATATATATATATATATATATATATATATTGTGTATTAGAATGTGAATGTTGCCTACGGTCAGTAGTTGAGTTTAATTAATGTTTGTTACATAAGGGAGGCTGAATCGCCAAGCATTTAACTATATATATATATATATATATATATATATATATATATATATATATATATATATATATATATATATATATATATATATATATATATATATATATATATATATATATATATATATATATATATATATATATATATATATATATATATATATATATATATATATATATATATATATATATATATATATATAATATATATATATATATATATATATATATATATTAGTAATATTTTTGTCTGGAAAAGGATGCAGGAGACTACATTTTCTGTAGGTGTTTTTTTGCATCATTTTTGGATAGTTGACTTGAAGTCATTTACCATTGCTGCAGATTCTACATACGTCTGTAGGTCTCCTTTTTCGTTTGATCTCATTATATTAAAAAAATTAAATTCATATATATATATATATATATATATATATATATATATATATATATATATATATATATATATATATATATATATATATATATATATATATATATATATATATATATATATATATATATATATATTTATTATTTTTTTTTTTTTTTTTTTTTTTTTATTATTATATATATATATATATATATATATATATATATATATATATATATATATATATATATATATATATATATATATATATATATATATATATATATATATATATATATATATATATATATATAAGAAAATACTGTTTTTAATTTATCCTTTACAGCCTTTAAATCTATCCAAATTTCTTTTGTTATATATTAACATTCTTAAATTTAAGCAATCTATCCTAAAAGATATTAATGTATACTGAAATTCATGGTTGCTAAATTTTTAAAGCTTTTAAATTTTTGAAGTCTTTGTTTTTATTTATTTATTTATTTTGTTGTTGTTGCTGTTGTAAGACTGCATTAACAATGGCTTTCGTTAAGAATGGGCAGAAAAAAAGTTTGAATTTTTTTTTTTATTTAAACTAGTTACTCTGCAAAGTTAAGAGGTTTCGAAATCAGAAATATTACCTTCAATAATCAGTGAAGATTTAATATCAATGCAGGATATTCTATAACTCTTAATGTTACGAAGGTGTTACTTTCATAATAGGCAACTTAAAAGTTCCTAATTAAATGAAAACAAAAATCATCAGTAGTGCAAAACAAAAGTAATGAAATGTAAAAAAGTAATCCTAATAGTATCTGGCTTTGCAAAATTTATAAATGAAAGTGTCAACGTTGTTCAAATATATCGATTTGTTCCTAAAAAATTGTGATGGACTATTATCGTTTTTTAAAAAAAAATTCCAGACTAGACCTTTCCTAATAGACATATTCGTATTTATTTTAGCTATAAACATAATTTAAAGTTATATTCAAGTCACTACTGTTGTAGAGTTAATTTCTTCAACTTGAGTAAGTCGATGGAAAACAGATTTTCTTAGAAATTTGAATATTTTCGGAAATTTGTTATCGGTATGTGAGTCAAGGTGATCAGTTTATATTCTCGTAGCAAAAAATATTTAGGCATATTACCGTTTATATGAAAATTATAAAGAATGATAAAAAACATGACATTAAACTTCAGATAAATATTGTCTTAGATGTTAAAATAAGTGACAAACAACGTGTTTGTGGAGAAAAGGTTTAGTAGAGCAATGATTCTTTCCGACTATTTCAGCCTCAAAGTTTTCTCCGGACACCAAAAAATTTAGTCGCTTTCTATATGAATGCAAAAATTATGTAAGGGATAACATCCTTAATTAATTACTGAGTGTATTAAAAATGGTTTTTTCAAAAGAAAGAAGTAATATTAAAGACATAAAAACATATAAAGACAGTACTGAAATCATCGGCTATTTAGTACAGTAGCTCGAGTGTTCAGAATGAGTAAAAATACATTTATACAAATATGTATTAGTAGCGAAATGCACATAAAGCGTAATAATATTTTTTCTGTCCATTCTTTGGAATAGTTTTTCTGGACGTGAGTGACTACAGGGTTTGTACAAAAAATTTAAAAACATTACTTTTTTTTTACTTGTATTAAACCTAACACCAAAGAATAAATATGGAAGTATATGGCTTCATTTTCCACCAGCTTTGTCGTAATAGATAGCAACTAAGTATATAAAATAAAAGTTAAAATGAAAAATAAAATAAACTTTACATTTCCGAAATTACTTTTCTTTCTGTTGAGCAATGTCCAAAAACACACCCATATATAGTACCTGTAGAAAGAGATAGTGCGCCAACGTCACGTCGCAGAGATAGAGGGCCATGAGAGTTTGAAAGTAGAGGACAGTTAATTAATCTTTTAGCCTTAGACTCAACCATGTCCAGAAGAGAGGAGGAACCGGAGCCCCCCCCCAAATGTGAGAACAGTACTCCATAAAAGGGTGAATAAGACCCCTATATAATTGGAGTAACTGCTCAGAAGAGAAAAATTCTCGCAACCTGAACAGTATTCCTAGCTTCTTAGAGACCGCTTTAGCAACCATTGTGACATGTGGTTTCCAAGACAATTTATTGTTTATGTTAAGACCAAGAATGTTAATGTTACTTACAGGTGAGACGGGAGAGCCATCGTAGAAGATAGGAAAGTTGGGAGGTGATTTTGAGAGGGAGATGTGAAGAAGTTGAGTTTTTAAAGAGTTGAATTCCACAATGTTGCTATGACCCCACCGAGAAATCCCATCCAGATCAACAAGAATAGAATCGGAAAGTTGAAAACGAGAAGCAAAAGAGGGAGTAGATTTGAAATGAGTAGAAGAACGGAGAGTTGAGTCATCAGCATAAGAGTGAACAGTTGAGGAGGAAGATCGTTAATGAAAAGTAAGAATAAAGTTGGAGATAAAACAGAACCCTGAGGAACATCACAATTGACAGGAAAGGAAGAAGAGGTCGCTCCATCTACAAGTGCCGAAATTGAACGATCTGAGAGAAAACTAGACAAAAGTAAGCAAAGAGAAGGAGGAAACCCAAAGGAAGGAGCTTAAAGAGCAGCAACGTATGCCATACCCAGTCAAAAGCCTTGAATATGTCAAGCGCCACCACACAAGACTCCCCGAAAAAGGTGAATGTAGTACAGTCAGTACCCCTGACTTGTAAAAGTTGTAAAAGAATTTTCAAACCTATAATAAAAAGAAAAGCCAAAAATCTTGGTTTTTACAAAATAAAATGTAATGATTGTTTACAAGTGTATATTGGGGAAACTATATAAAGATTTCATAAGGAAAAAAATACCAATATGCTTATAACCAATGAATCAGTAGTGAGCTTTAGCCAACTTGCACCGGTTCACCCGAACGGATAATTAAATTTTTTAGGAAAGCAAAACGGTTGTTAAATCTTTCAAACAGGAAAGCAAACCGGTGGCTAAAATTTTAAGATCACCACTGCTTAGGACTTATGATGTAAGCTTGCTCAATGTATACGTATTGAACATATAAAAATCATTCAATAGATTTAAATAGTGTACGCATATTTACCTAAATAAATAATAGTAATAGTAATTTCAAAAAAAATATTCAATCTCTTTTTTATCAAAAATACACAAAATATGAACATAATGACACATTTCAAATGATAGTTTTGATAATATCTTAAAAGATAATATATTCTTTAAAAAAATTTTTTTGGTGTCTGATGAGTTTTAGTTTAGTTATTTTTCTATCTTCATTTGAAAAAGGATGTCAGGTTTGGGCTTCGAAAGTTGCAGGATTTTTGTTTAGAATTTAACTGCTTTAGTGTTTTGAGTTTTTAAAAACACGTTGACTGCCACGAAATGGGGCTGAGCCCGTTTTTGAATTTTTTTTTATTTTTTGACCGATTGAGCTGAAATTTTCAGTATATATAGCTTTTTTCCCGACGAAAATAGTCCATTTCTAACGTTTTTACGAGTGATTAACCGTTTAGAAGTTATTTGGGGTCAAAAGTTAAAAAAATTTAGAAAAGCGGGGTCAAACCACTGGTCCACATGAGCTGAAATTTTAACTGAACAATCTTAGCCCCAATATATGGATGATATATAAAGAGATATTTGATATCACGTCTAGAAAAAAAAAAAAAAAAAAAAAAAAAATCAAAAAAAAAAAAAAAAAAAAAAAGAAAAAAATTATTTTAAAAAAAAATGCCTACAATAATTTTTTTAATTTTTATATATTGTTTAGAAGAGGGATAGGTCTATAACTTACGTTTAGAACATTATAAAATAATATTTGTTTGAAGAAAGATATAGTCTCTCAAACTTTTAAAATTTTTCAAAATTGGCACAAAAATGGACCTTATTTGAAGAGCTATATCTCGGAAAAAACAAGTTAAATCGAATAATATATAGAAAAGATATTGTAGCCCCATCATTTATCTATAAAACTACCAAAAATGAAAAATGTAGTTATTGTAGTTTTTTTTTTTTAAATATTTTTTAAAAAAAGTTGGAAATTTTTTTTTTTAACAATTTTTGACTTTCGATAGTTGGTCAGTATTGGGCAAATAACAATTTTTCTATACTTCTGAGAGG
>SEYY01018709.1:55000-60000 GCA_009176605.1 Armadillidium nasatum | reverse complement strand
TGTTTTCCAAAGATGTTCTAGATATGTGGAAGAATTAAACTTTTGAGGCATTGAAAACAACCATGTCTTCTCTACTCTAATTAGAAATTCGACAAAGATCAGAGATTAGTTTTTTTAAAGGACTTCGTCCTAGTAGCGAATGTTTGAAAGAAGTGAAACGACTTTAATGTGAAAGATTGTGCGAAGTCGTCTTTGTAGAAGTTTATAGATGATGAAGTGACAGGGAGAAAGCTATTTGGTAAAGAGTAAATAACAGGGGTTTTGGGAGTGGTCAGAACCCTTGAAGAACACCAATATTCATCGATTTAAAAGATGAACTATTTACGTCTACAACTGTTGCTATAGAACAACAGGAAAGGAAATCTGAGAGAAGGTTACAGAGGGATGGACAGATACCAAAAGAGGAAAGTCTGGAAAATTAGAGCTTTGTACCAGACTCTATGAAAGGCTAAGACATATCTATATGTCTAGCTTCGCTGTAAAAGATTCACCGAATTGCCGAGGAGCAGGGAATCAAGAATTGGATAGAAGGAAAAGATCACCAATAAAGCGTTCTTACGAAATTCTTACTGTCTATCAGATGTAAGATTTGAAGGTAAGGTATTTCCAAATTTTTACTTTTAATGATAGATTGCAATATTTTGGCAAGAACAGAGGTAAAGTGATAGATGGATTGTTTGAGGATTGAGAGAGATACACAATGTAAAGATTTGATGAGATATATCTTCCAACAGCAAAGGAAGGTCTAAGTGTAAAAGTAAAGACGAAACAGTTTATGAGAGCAGGATGCATCCCAAATTCTCCAATTACATACAAAAATTTTGAAACTTCACGAAGGAGGAGTGGAAATATTTCATATTTTTCCACGATTCTTCCTTGGCCTCTTTTTAATATTGTTGTGGTGTTCCATATTATAATATTTTCGCTCTGTAACTTTATCTTTCTCATCTTTTTGACTTTGAAGGAAATGCAGAGTTAGATATTTTTAGGACGTTTTGTTAGTTTATTTCTTATATCCTTAAAGAAAAACTGAAAATTCAGATATTCTGTTCTTTTATGCTGTATCTGAACACTGTCTTTCCTTGCTTTTTTTTTTTAAACTTGATTTGTATAGTTTTCAGATGTGAAACAGAACATTTGGAAGAGGATGAGATAACGTAACTGCAGCTTTTTACGATTATCTCACTTGTGAGATAATCAATCACAACAAATTTCTGATCAAAATAATAGTGGTTCCTTATTAAATGTTATCATCTATTTAGAATATTATCCAGAGAGCCTTTACAATTTGTTTGTGTGTAAGTGTGAGGCAAATTAATTATCACTGAAAGAGGAAAATCTATTTTTTCTTCTTCTTTTTTTTTTTTTTTTTTTTTTTTTTTTTTTTTTTTTTTTTTTTTTTTAACTTGGCTTATACTAAATCCTCCATTCCACCTTTTAGTTCATTGTCAGGATCTCAACTTATCTAATTTTAAGCCAAATTTCTCTTCCAAATATTCAAATCAGTTTCGTTCTAACAAAAAATTAAATTGTATTTTATCTCTTTAGCTATGTTGGTTTGAATGTGTGTATATATATTATATATATATATATATATATATATATATATATATATATATATATATATATATATATATATATATATATATATATATATATATATATATATATATATATATATATATATATATATATATATATATATATATATTTATATATATATTAGTGATGGATCGGATGTCATTTTTTCTAATTTGCGGATGCGGATGCGGATGCGGATGTCGAAATTTGGAGAAGTGCGGATGCGGATGTGGATGCGGATGTTGAATTTCTGTCAAGTGCGGATGCGGATGCGGATGCGGATGTTAATTTTGATGAGCATACGAATGCGTATGCCATCACTAATATATATATATATATATATATATATATATATATATATATATATATATATATATATATATATATATATATATATATATATATATATATATATATATATATTATATATTTCACTATCACCTTTCCCACTTTCGTGGGGTGGTGCCCTCCACAATTCCCTTACAAAGATACCCATTCTTACCTTTCAACCCCTTTCACCACCGCCCTCCATCTCACTCTGTTCTCCGCAAGTCTTCTACCCTCTTCTAAACTCAAATTCCTTCCACACAAAATCTCTCTCACTCCATCCATCCATCTCCGCTTTGGAATTCCCCTCCCCCTACCACCATCCACCTCGAACCTAAGTATCTTGCCCACCATTATGTCCTCATTCATTCTACACATATGCATCTAAACCATTTTGGCACACCTTCCGCCGCTCTATCAACTACACCTCTCTTCCATTTGCACATCTCACTAATTCTTTCATTTCTAATCCTATCAATCTTTCTCAATTTACCTATAGATCGCAAACCTTTAATCTCAAAGACATTCAAACTTTTCCTCGCAAGAACACTTATCATCCTTGTTTCACACCCATTCAATACAGGATGTAAACACATACATTAAAACTTTCTTATCTTTATTTCTTTCGAAATTTTCCCTTTCCTCCATACTTCTCTTAGGCCCCCCCAACACTTTCATTCCCTCGAACACTCTATTCTTTATTTCTTTTTCCTTCCCACCCTTACCTTCAACCAACATTCCTAGATATTTGAATTCATCGACCTCCACAAGTTTCCATCTCCCCACTTCTACATCCCCCATTCTTCCCTCTACATCTCCTCATCCCCACCTCCAATACTGATAACTTTACTCTTCGCTGGAATAACTTTCAATCTCATGTTAGAACATTTCCCCACAAACTCTCTCACAAGTATTCTCAACTTTTCTCCAGATTCTGCCACCAACAACGCATCATCTGGAAAAAGTAAAACATTCACATCCATTCACCCTCCATATTTCTCAACCTAATACCCTTCCCTTCTCTCTCCATTTCTCTAACTACACAATCCATTAATAGATTAAATAACTTGCCGACATTACACACCTGTCTCAATACCACTCCTATGCTAAACCAATCCAATAGTTTCTCTTCATCCTCACTCTTGATGTACAATTCGCATATATATATATATATATATATATATATATATATATATATATATATATATATATATATATATATATATATATATATATATATATATATATATATATATATATATATATATATATATTTGGATCGCATGTCATATTTTCTCATTTGCGGATGCGGATTAATTTTGATGGATGCGGATGCGGATGCGGATATTGAATTTTTCGTCAAGTGCGGATGCGGATGTTGAATTTTCGAAAATGCGGATGCGGATGTTGAATTTTCGAAAATGCGAATGCGGATGTTAATTTTGATGAGGATGCCATCACTAATATATATATATATATATATATATATATATATATATATATATATATATATATATATATATATATATATATATATATATATATATATATATATATATATATATATATATATATATATATATATATATATATATATATATATATATATATATAGTATGTAAAAGTCAGATTAGACTTCGCATTTTTTTAAATAAAAAAGTGGAAGACAATTAACTTTGGAACTAAAATAGTAAAAGAAGAAGTAGAAGAAGATTCATAGCGAACAGCTGTAGATAGCTCAGATACCGCACGCAAAAAAAGAGAGAAAAAGCATGCAGTAAAGAAGAGAAAAGGGATAGAAAATGGGAATAACAAGTAAACATTTCTGTTCCAAATATAAAAAGAAGAATAAGAGAAGCACAGGAAAATCCATTAAGTAAGAAAAAAGGTCGAAGATGGAGATAAAGTAACTAAGATTTTCCAAGCAGTGAATTAGGCCTTCTTCACGTAAACAATGTAAAAGTCATAACCATCACTAGCCACAACACTATAGACCAAACTTTCATATTTGTCCTTCTTCTGCACATACATTCACCGGCGAATTCATCAGTATTGAAAGTTACTTGTTATAAATTATGTATAGATGTTGAGAAACAACATAAATTAATAAAGTATAAAATTAAATAGAAATAAAATAACATCGCTAATGCAATAAAATAGTTTTATTATTCGAACTGACAGGAAAGAAAGGAATTGTTTATTAAGCATATTTAATGTATCACTTAAGATAAATAGTTGTGAATTATAAATTATATATTTTTGTATTATTCGTATTACAGAACCAGTTTCAATATGTGTAGTAAAATTGTGATGTTCAGCTGCCTTTGATTTCCTTGATGTATTTGGTTAAAGTAGACTCCTTACTATTTCAACAGAGTATATATAATTATATATATATATATATATATATATATATATATATATATATATATATATATATATATATATATATATATATATATATATATATATATATATATATATATATATATATATATATATATATATATCAGAGGAGCTCATAACGGGTATGCTAGGTAAACGGCGCTTACCCATTATATATACCGTTTACCCACTCAAAAATTTCACCGGACACCCCTGATATATATATATATATATATATATATATATATATATATATATATATATATATATATATATATATATATATATATATATATATATATATATATATATATATATATATAGAGAGAGAGAGAGAGAGAGAGAGAGAGAGAGAGAGAGATAGATAGATAGATAGATAGAGAGAGAGAGAGACCCGCAAAACATTGATAAAATTTGTTCCATATTATTATAAATCTGCTATATAAGTCCATTGTCTGATGTCTTTAAAGCTCCTATACCCAATAATATTCTCAATTTAATTACATTCGAGCGCCCCGAAGACGATTGGCGGAGTAAGTCGAAAATCCTTTTGTAATAAAAATTAATCTTAATAGAACCTTAATTTAGATAATTATATGCAATTTGCTATCATTTGTTTTGATCATACAAGGAGTACTAAGACTTTTATGGACATTAAAGTCCATGTAAATAATAATAATAAAAGTAATAATAATAATAATAATAAT
>SEYY01018709.1:42500-47500 GCA_009176605.1 Armadillidium nasatum | reverse complement strand
CGTCGTTCTTTTAGTCAAGTAGCTCGAGAGAATACATTTAAAAACCAATTGCAAAACCGTTTTTTGACGTTTCTCATACAGATGCTTTAAATTAAATATAGAATGCAGAAGATAAAGCCTTCTTAATTGCTCAACGTGAAGAGGGAAGGAAGAGGAAGAATGTGTACTGTAGACAGATATCTAATAAGATAAGAATTTAGGAGTCGTGAAAGACAAAAACGTCTTTCAGAACAAAATCGGAGAGTCAGAGAAGAAGTTTCTGCATTAAAAACTTCAGCACAACTAGAGTCCTCAAGTAGATCCTCATCCACCGTCGACGAAATTGATTCAAATGATGAAGATACAAATATTCAAAGTGCTGTTGATGGGGTAAATTCTCCCTAAGTGTAAAAAAAGTGAAAAGAGACAGAACCAACATCATTACACCCTCCATAATCTCTTTGGATAGAAAGTAGATTCCTGACTGGACCGCCACATATGTTCTAACAGAAATTGCCTACTCTTTTGGCCATGATGTTGGCTAACTAAATATAAATCGGTCTTTTATTCGTCATCAACGAATGGCACAAAGGAAACACATAGCAACAACATTTAGAGAAAGAATTCAAATCAGAGACCCCATTAACTGGGATGGGAAGTAGATGCAGGATCTAACATCAAAAGAACATGTTGATAGGCTTCCAATTCTGGTATCGGGAAAGAACACAACACAATTATTGGATGTACCAAAATTAGAAAGTGGAACCGAAGTTAATATGGCTAATGCTGTTGTTATAGCAATTCAAAAAATGGAATCTCACTGATAAAGTTGTTGGAATGTCTTTTGATACAACGGCTTCAAATAGTGGCCGCCACAAAGGAACACGCACATTAATTGAAGATAAGCTCCAAAAAGCTTTACTATATCTTCCATGCTGGCATCACATCTTAGAGCTGATTCTTCAAAATGGGTTTTCAGAGGTTTTTGGTGTTTCTTCTGGTCATGAACTTCTCCTTTTCAAGAGGTTCCAAGCTATTTGGAAAAATATTGATCAAAATATCTTCCTCACTGGACTACAGTGCACTACTCTGGAAAAAATATTACATGATATTAAAGAGTATATTATAGAATGGACAATGAAAGTGTTCCGTGAAAGAGAAGATTTGAGGAGAGATTACCGTGAACTAATTGAGTTAGTAATTTTTTTTCTTCGTGGCGTACATCCTGGTGGTATCCGATTCCGTGCTCCTGGACCAATGCATATGGCTAGATGGATGAGTAAGGTTTTATATTCCCTGAAAGTATGGATGATTCAAAACCAGTTTCATTTAACAAACACAGAAGGGACTGGGCTTCAAAGGATTTGCATATTTGCAGTGAAAGTTTATGCAAAAATGTAGATAAATGCACACAACCCTGCGGAAGCTCCTTGGAATGATATTGATCTATTACATACCTTAAATCTCTATGAGAAAATAGACGCAAAGGTAGGAAATGTTGCTTTAAATAAACTTTTACAACACCTTTGGTATCTTTCAGAAGAATTATTTGAACTCTCACTGTTTGATATTAAAAGCGTCAACAAAAATTAAAAAGAAAATTGTCACTGAGATCATAGATGGAGCTGGCGGAAGTGGAGAACCTTAATTTCAATCTCGAAAGAGGATTACAATTCCAGCCATCAGTTTCCAACTGCAAGTTACAAGACTGCAACACAGCGGATAATCGCCATTGTTTTTAGAAATTGAACATTGATACAGCTTTTTTACACAGAGACCCTGAAGCATTGCTAGAACGAGATGATTATCAGCAATATAACATTATAGCAGCAATATTTATGATTTTACAGAGCGAGGAGCCGCATTAATCCAAGAATATAATAAAAACATTAACAAAGAATTAAGAGCAACTTCAATTCATACTCCAAGTAGTAACAAAGCACAGAAAACTATCCCAGATAGTAAAAAGTCAACATTACTAGGGCAAACAAGGCAACATTGAATAGTTAGCAGTTATGAGACCCCCGCCAAGAGCTGTTAATACTCCTACTGGAGGGGAACCTGGACACTTGTTCTCAGGGTAAAACTTTGTCGATGATATGCAATATGTTCTAATTCATCAATTCTTAAAATATTTTAAACAGAGTGTTTTTACTACCATAGTAACCTATTCGGAAAGTAGGATTATATTTTTTTTAATAAAAAAAAATATAAAAAATGAAATTTTTTTTATTAAATAATAATAATAATATAATAATATATATATATATATATATATATATATATATATATATATATATATATATATATATATATATATATATATATATATATATATATATATATATATATATATATATATATATATATATATATATATATATATATATATATATATATATATATATATATATATATATATATATATATATATATATATATATATATATATATATATATATATATATATATATATATATATATATAATATGCAATTATTTATTTATTCATAAATTTCATATACTGTATATCATTTAGAATTTCTACCACAGAAACATTTTATCAAAGTCAGAGCAGAGAGGGGTTTGAGCCTGCAGGAAATTAAGTTGCAATGCAAATTTATTGGAACATTTTAATGGCCTTTGGCTTGGATAATAGCATAATATCAAAACGCTGGTCGCATGAATTACTGTATATCGAATCACAAGAATAAATAGACTAAATCGCTTCTAAAATGTAATCTTCATAAGTGGAGTGGAATAATTTTAAAAGATTGTTTTGCATGTGTGAATGAATGTAATATTATACGACTGTATTAAATTGCTTTGTTTAAGTTATGAGTGAATACTTAGAACGTTCAAGGTAGTGAGATCATTTAGTTTTGCCAAGTTTTTTTTTTTTTTGTTTATTTGGTTTAATATTTTCACAGTTCTGGTTTTAAAAGGCTAGAGACTCCCTTTAACTCGCAAAATGAATGAGTTGATTGAATCATTCAGACGAAATGAATAGAATCACTGAATAACCTCAATTTTTGTGAGTGAAAGAATTTGATAATATTTGTATGATTTGTGCAAGGGAATGTATGATTATTTTGCTTTTCTTTTTAATGTGCACTGATGCACTTTGCCGCAAAATTTAATAAAGTATATAGAAATCTCTCTAAAATTGAAATTATTTTAATAATTTTTCAAAGTCACTGGCTAGCGAGCGAGATACCTACCACTGACCATCATCAAACCATGGCATACTCAGAGATCAAGGTGCAATGTGTCGTGAACAAAAGTTCGTTCCTAGGAACGAACTACGATGTACATTTTTCATATTCCATTCATGGTGGCTTGATTGATTATTTGCTGCCTTGGGCAACTACCCAATTTGTTAATACTTATTATTCGCTACTATATATATATATATATATATATATATATATATATATATATATATATATATATATATATATATATATATATATATATATATATATATATATCACCAACCGCTCATGGGCAGAGTCTTATTAAAGGACAGGGTGTTAAAATGAGAATAAAAACTATTACAATTTTCACTTAAGGCATGGTTCGTACCTCAGCGCAGAGTAATTGAGATTAAATTATAATTATTTGAATAGAGAACACAGAAAATAGAAGAGAATTCCTTTCTCCGAAATCATCATTTTAGGGAACTTCAATGTCCAACACCGCCAATAGCTTTCATCTAGTTATCATGATCCAGCTGGTGGACACGCCTTCAACTTTTCTATTCAGAACAACCTTGAGCAGTTGGTGCAACTCCCTACTCGTATCCCTGAAAGTCTTGGTGATGAACCCAACATACTAGATCTTTTCTTAACCTCTATTCTTTCTCCTTATACTGTTAAACTCTTTCCTCATTTGGGTTCATCTAATCACCTTCTTACCTTCGTTTCTTGTTCAGTCTCTTCAAGTCATCCGCAAGAACGGCCTCTCCCTTCGACAAGAAGACATTTCAGGCATTTCGGTGCTGCTAACTGGTCTGACATGAGGTTGTATTTTTCTGATTTCTCATGGAATGATTACTACTTCCGTAGAAGGGGTTACTCAGAATGTGCTGAGCGCATAACCGAGGTGATTTTTTCTGGCATGAGAACGTACATTCCATATTATTTATCTTCAACAAAACCTAACAAACCTTGGTTCAATTTTACTTGTTCTCGCGCTATCCACCGCAGGGATGCTGAATTCAGGGATTACCGTCGTCTTCAAACTCCATAAACTCAAGCAACTTATATTTCATCCCTGAATCGTGCTAAATCTATTCTTCGTGATACCAAAAGCCCTATGCAAATGCAATAATCTTTCTGGTTCTTCTTCCTCTCGCCTCTTCTGGCCATTTTACAAAAAAAAATATCAACTCTAACTTTGCTTCTTCCTTTTTCCCTCCTTTAGTTTCTTCTGATGGCACAACTGCCATTTTACCTTCTACTAAAGCTAAACTCTTCGCTCAAACTTTTACCTCTAACATAACCATAGATGATTCCGGATCTATTCCTCCTCCTTAAACCCCCTCCAACTCATTTAAGCCTAATATTGTAATTTCTTCTAAAGATGTCATTTCTGCTCTCTCTGAGCTTAACATTAAGAAGGCGTATGGTCCTGATATTATTACTCCTTCGGTTCTCAAAACTTGCTTCTGAACTTGCACCCTGCCTTGAAAAACTATTTCGTATCTGTCTCTCCACTTCGACCTTCGCTTTTTATTGAAAACCTGCGCTTATTCAGCCTGTGCTGAAGAAAGGGGACTTCTCTCAACCCTCTAACTATCGTCCTATTTCTTTAACCTCCATTCTTTCTGAAGTTTTCGAATCTATATTTAACAGGAAGATTTGGAAACACCTTAATTCTGCTAATCTTATCTCTGATCACCAGTATAGTTTTCGTAAAGAACGCCCTACTGGTGATCTTCTTTCCCTTCTTTCTGACTCTTGGTTCTCCACTCTTCGGGGTTTCAGTGAATCTTTCGCTGTTGCGCTAGACATATTTACG
>SEYY01018709.1:27500-35000 GCA_009176605.1 Armadillidium nasatum | reverse complement strand
GCAGTTCCAACGTGATTCCTTTTTGTACCATCAGTGGTGTAGTGGTTAACGCAATGGCTTACCATCTTAGAGGTCAGGGTTCGAATCCTCATTAGCAGGAGTAAAATTATAAAAATTATTCCACGGTATGTGGTGATTATATTTAGTTATTGACCTGTGGTTACGAGGATAGAACTGACCTGTTAACCCTACGCCCGAGTGTGGTCGGAGGAGTCCTTTGGATCTGTATCACATGGCGGCTGACCAGTAGCAGTTCCAACGTGATTCCTTTTTGTACCATCAGTTGGTGTAGTGGTTAACGCAATGGCTTACCATCTTAGAGGTCAGGGTTCGAATCCTCATTAGCAGGAGTAAAATTATAAAAATTATTCCACGGTATGTGGTATTATTATATATATATATATATATATATATATATATATATATATATATATATATATATATATATATATATATATATATATATATATATATATATATATACTTTAGGAATATTTTAAAATTTTTCCTGTTACTTAATTTCTATGATTTCTAGTCTGTTCTGTCGTTAGGATGTTCTCGTGAGTTGTGGTGGGTTTTTAATTAATACTTTTATTATTTTGTAAATTTTTTAATATTTTAATTTTTGTGCATTAATTTTTTGTTTTCAATTTCATTTTAGCTGAATATGAATCCCTGTGATTCGAAACGTTCAAATAAAATATGTTCGCTTTGTGTTGTCCATAATTTTCATCTTCAGAATAACATTTCCTAGAAATAAATTACTAACTCAATATATATATATATATATATATATATATATATATATATATATATATATATACTATATATATATATATATATATATATATATATATATATATATATATATATATATATATATATATATATATATATATATATATATATATATATATATATATATATATATATATATATATATATATATATATATATATATATATATATATATATATATATATATATATATATATATATATATATATATATATATATATATATATATATATATATTAAAGGTGGTTTCAGACGTTGATAGTAGCTCTGAGAACGCGCCAATGCATCTATATCAGATCTGACGCTAAATCATAGATATTTTGTTTCATGCATCCATGCGTTTTATTATCAATGGTAAATAATATCTTAGAATTCATTCTGGTAGTATTTAAAAAAACTAATAAATCATTGTTTTGAATTCTGTTGCAAGGATATTTTTGTTTATCTATTGGCCTTATTGAAATAGACATCTTAGAGTTTCAATCACGAAGTAGAGTTATGTACTGTACATAGATTCCATAATTTGTAAGGACAGAAATTGTTTATTTCTTATCACTTGTGTTATATTCTTCTATCATTCATCTGTGATATTCCTTAAATTCGAATCAGGTTCTCACCATTCAAATTCTTAACGTAAGAACGTTAATTAAATTTTTTTTTTTCAATTTACATCATTAACCCTCTCACTATATATATATATATATATATATATATATATATATATATATATATATATATATATATATATATATATATATATATATATATATATATATATATATATATATATATATATATATATATATATATAATATATATATATATATATATATATATATATATATATATATATATATATATATATATATATATATATATATATATATATATATATATATATTATATATATATATATATATATATATATATATATATATATATATATATATATATATATATATATATATATATATATATATATATATATATATATATATATATATATATATATATATATATATATATATATATATATATATATATATATATATATATATATATATATATATATATATATATATATATATATATGACAAATTAATTATGGTTAATTATCTTTGATTGACGTATTATCAGACCCATTTTAAACTAAACCTGATTTTGCCCTCCAGAAATTTTTATTTCAAAATTATTATTTTTTTTGTTTAGTTATTTTCTTTTCATTTTCTTTTTTAGTAAGACTAATAATATTGAGATCTCCTTCACCTTCTACTTTGAGATGTTGCTAATCAAAATTTATGAAGACAGCTTAAAACATTTTAGCTTTAATTTTCATAATGAAAAATGACATACATATACTATATATATATATATATATATATATATATATATATATATATATATATATATATATATATATATATATATATATATATATATATATATATATATATATATATATATATATATATATATATATATATATATATATATATATATATATATATATATATATATATATATATATATATATATATATATATATATATATATAGCTCCTAGAACGTTAGCTTCTGTGAGACTTATGTCTCGATATTTCAGTATGTTTGGTTATGCATATAGTAATCAAACAAAGTATTGAAATTCTTACTTCTAAGTTTAAAAATAGAAGCAAAAACAATTCTTGAAAAACTTTTTACTTTTGTCCATTTTTTTGTTTAAAGGATAATGAAATCATTCGAATGGGAGTGAAATGAACTTTATCTGTAAGTATTCTGCCTCTCCCTCTACCTCTCCCTCTCCATTTTCCTCTCTATCTCCCTTTACCTCTCTCTCCCTCTCCCCCTCTCTCTCTCCTCTCTCTCCCTCTCTTTCCCTCTCCCTTTTGACAGATTTCAGAAAATTCGAAAATTCTTTACAAACACGGAAGTTTAGGAGTGGTTCATAAATAGGTTCTACTGCGCTTAAAAGGATTCCAAGATCTCTTATCCTTATTTCAGGAAGCTAAAAGAAAGATTACAATAGTTCTCTAGCATCTCCTAATAATCCCAGGTCCTGTCCAAGAATATATATACACACACATATATATATATATATATATATATATATATATATATATATATATATATATATATATATATATATATATATATATATATATATATATATATATATATATATATAATATATATATATATATATATATATATATATATATATATATATATATATATATATATATATATATATATATATATATATATATATATATATATATATATATATATATAACGGGAGTGTTGTTGTGTGTGTATGTGAACGTGCCTTTTATTAATATGTTCCTAAGGTAAAATTTAGTATATTATTAAAAGTTCATATTTTAGCCTCTCCAAATTCATGTAGGTCATATAAACATCAGGTTTATATATATATATATATATAGATATATATATATATATATATATATATATATATATATATATATATATATATATATATATTATATATATATATATATATATATATATATATATATATATATATATATACTATATATATATATATATATATATATATATATATATATATATATATATATATATATATACATATATATATATATATATATATATATATATATATATATATATATATATATATATATATATATATATATATATATATATATATATATATATATATATATATATATATATATATATATATATATATATATATATATATATATATATATATATATATATATATATATATATATATATATATATATATATATATATATATATATATATATATATATATATATATATATATATATAAACTTTATATAGGTCATGAAAGTAGATATAAATTTATGTCAGTAATATTGAAGTCATTGCACACCAAATTTTGTATATTATGTTTAAAGTCGTTTTTCAAAAATCCAGAACTATAACACATTATTACTTAAAAAAAAACTAAGAAATCTTTAAAAGGCAAATAATTTAGCCAGAGGTTTTGATAACCTGCAAAATGCGAATTTATGAGCATTTTTGAGGGGATTTAGAAATTTGAAAATAAAAAAGTATTGAACTAAATTTGTGGATCCTCATATTCGATGTGTTTTATTTACTCTATAGACAATTGAGAAGTTTGAAACCAAATGTACTCACTTCTCAAGGATGATGTTGAAAATAATAATAATAATAACAATAATAATAATAATAATAATAATAATAATAATAATAATAATAATAATAATAATAATAATAAAATTAATAATAATAATAGTAATAATTGATTATAATAATAATAATAATAATAATAATAATAATAATAATAATAATAATAATAATAATAATAATAATAATAATAATAATAATAATAATTTTGATAATAATAAATAATAATAATGAATAATAATAATAATAATAATAATAATAATAATAATAATAATAATAATAATAATAATAATAATAATAATAATAATAATAATAATAATAATAATAATAATAATAATAATAATAATAATAATAATAATAATAATAATAATAATAATAATAATAATAATAATAATAATAATAATAATAATAATAATAATAATAATAATAATAATAATAATAATAATAATAATAATAATAATAATAATAATAATAATAATAATAATAATAATAATAATAATAATAATAATAATAATAATAATAATAATAATAATTATTATTATTATTATTATTATTATTATACTATTAATAATAATAATATATAATAATAATAATAATAATAATAATAATAATAATAATAATAATAATAATAATAATAATAATAATAATAATAATATTTGTTTCAGATTTTGGAAAAATTCATGAGCATCAGAATTATAAAAGAAATGTTCAAAAATAATTTCAACTAAAATACCATTTTTGATATTACCTCACAAAGAACGTTCTACAAAAGTATAGAGGCAATATTTTAATTTCTCTTAATCTATCCAATTAGCTTTATCTTATCCCATATTTATATTTTATGTGAATTTCTTTTTATATATATATTTTATCTCTAATTAAGTAGGTCTTCGAAATTATTTTATAAAATGTTTTAAAGAAGGCTTTCTAAATCCCCTTTTATTCATTAAATTATAATTTTAATAATTAATATATATTAATATATAATAATTATATAAAATAAATTATATAATATGTAATAATTATTTGTATTATTGTTAGTTAAAATCATATTACAGCAATATTTATCTATCATTTATCACTTATTTTTGAAAGGGCTTCTCGAAATCTGTATGAAATATGAAGATTTTTTTTTTTTTTTTTATGAGGCTCCTGAATACTAAATTATTTAATATTATAAGATAATAATGTACCGACTGTAATTACCAAACATTAAACATCTGAATTTATTATTTTTATATTAAATAATATAATAAAAAAAAAAATACTATAATAAAGTTTCTAAATCAAATATGTGATATATTGTAGTTCTTTCTTCAATAAACTGAATCATATTTGTATTATTTAAAGCTTTATTTATTAACAGAACTTGATAGAACAACAATTTCTACTGTTACTGTTATATATATATATATATATATATATATATATATATATATATATATATATATATATATATATATATATATATATATATATATATATATATATATATATATATATATATATATATATATATATATATATATATATATATATATATATATATATATATATATATATATATATATATATATATATATATATATATATATATATATATATATATATATATATATGCAAAAAATAATAATTAAAAAAAAAAGGGATAGATTTTGGTTAAAAAATTAAGATTAAAAAAAAAACTTTTAAATTTTTTTTAATTTATTTATTCTAATAAGCAAATAAATAAATTAAATAATTAACAAATCGGTAAACTGTACAATTATTATTATTATTATTCGCATTGTTATTGTTATTACTATGACTACTATTATTATTATTATTATTATTATTATTATTATCATTATTATTAATATTATTATATTATTATTATTATTATTATTTTTTAATATTTATAATATTTTTAATATTTATTATTTATTATTATTTATTATTATTAATTATTATTATTATTATTATTATTATTATTATTATTATTATTATTATTATTATTATCAGTAAGAGAAAATTTAACTGATATTAAAATAAAGCTGAAGAACTTCTTAATGATATTATTATTGTTATTATTATTTTTATTAATATTATTATTATTATATATCATTATATATTATTATTATTATTATTATTATTATTAATATTATTATTGTTGAATTATTTATTTTCATTTTTATTATTTACAGTATTATTACTGAATTATTTTTTATAAATTTTTCTACTACTATTATTATTATTATTATTATTATTATTATTATTATTATTATTATTATTATTATTATTATTATTATTACCTTTCGTTTTATGACTATGCATCAACACTTGAGAGCTAAATAAAAAGTTATAAAATATTATCAAAATATAATTTTTATCTTTCTCGGATTTGGTCAATAATTAAATTATAATTAAAAATTAAAAATTAAAAATTGAAATTAGGAATTTAAAAAATCAATAATTATTGATTAGTTTTTATTTTCTTAATCATTATAATTTGAATTTGAATGAATATATATATATATATATATATATATATATATATATATATATATATATATATATATATATATATATATATATATATATATATATATATATATATATATATATATATATATATATATATATATATATATAATATATATAATCATACGAAACACCAAATCGCCATTTCTCACATACTTGTAGGGTAGTGTCGGTCTCAACCCCAATGCCAAAGTAAAGAAATTAATATAATTATTTTTATTTATTTTTATTTTTATTATAATAATTATTATTATTATTATATTAATTAACTGTATCTGCAGATTCCAATTAAACTGTCTAGAAACTTGGACTATATATTACATAGAGTATCTAATAATTATTCTGAAAAATTTTTCGAACATATTTTCGTACTAAAACTATCCTAAAAGATCTATTTCCAAAAATATAAATATATATATTGTATTTTATTAATATATTAAAATATAGTTTCTTTTTCCTACAATTCTATTATTATTATTAACTTGCATCTTACATCCACTCCCAGAGTAGGCCTCGTTAGCTTATCCTTATCTGCCCTCCGGAACATTCTCACCCATCAATTCTCTTATCTGGGGCATATACCTTCTTCGCGAGTCTTCTACTGAGTCCTTCCATTACGTTTTGGGTTTTCTTCTTGGCACCCTTTCCTCAGGTCTCCACTCCCATCTTCTAGACACTCTTTATTTTTGCATTCTCTCACGTGTCTCCATCATCTCAACCTTGCTGGATTTATTTTATTAATAAGTCTACGGTCTACCCCTACATATTCTATGATTCTGTCGTTTTTCACTCTTTCCATTCTGATCTTTCTTGTAATAGCCTTAGAACATTCATTTCAGCCTTCGGTATTCTATTTATAGTTACACCCCAGGTCTCTGCACACTACAATATTATAATTATTATTATTATTATTATTATTATTATTATTATTATTATTATTATTATTATTATTATTATTATTATTATTATTATTATTATTATTATTATTATTATTATTATT
>SEYY01018709.1:17500-20000 GCA_009176605.1 Armadillidium nasatum | reverse complement strand
GTTCTGTTAAGAATGAGAAGGATCTCATCTTAATTGTGAATGGGAAAAAATGAAGAAATAAATGAAATTGAAAAAAAAAAAAAAAAACCTATTTTGTCTTAATATAAAACACTTTTTAAAAGTTTGTTAAGGTTTTAAAATATTTTTGTAAATTTAATATATTTATTTATTTAGTTTTTGATTATCAAAAGAAATATTTAAAAAAATTAAAGAAAAAATATTTTATTATTTTAACTCAAAATCAAGATTAAAATTTTAAAGACTCTAAAAATGAAAAAAGGTATTATTATATTTCTATTCTTTTGATGGAGTTAAAACATTTTTTTCGGCTTTCTTTTTTATCGATTATTATATTCTGGAATATAATATTTACTATATAAAGTACAAAAAAAAAAAAAAAAAAAAAAAAAAAAAAAAAAAGAAAAAAGAAAAAAAAAAAAGAAAAAATTGGGGAAATTTATTCATTATTTTCGAATCCTTGTCAAATTTCTGTAACTTTTATAGATTTTGAGATACTTGCCCCCTCACTATTTTCGATATAACTTTTTATAAAAAAACTTGAGCTTCTAGGTGGTCGTAGTAACCATCACATAAATACTCTCCAAACCTTTATTTAATAATGGAAGTAGTATAACTATTATAGCTTTATACACCGCTGATAGAAGTTGATAAAGGCTTAATAAACTGTAACATCTATTTCAGTTACCTAAGCTTTTAAATTAAATTTAATAGGCTAGGTTAGGTTAAGTTAGGTTAGGGTAGGTTAGGTTAGGTTAGCTTAGTTAGATTAGGTTAGGTTAGAAGTCTATTTTTTTAAGTATTATATTTTATATTTTGTCGTTTTTCTTTCTTCTTTTTAGTCCTTTGAAAACATATTTAGGATAAATTTTTAATTTCTTTTTTTATACGCTACAAGCTAAATAAAGGTACACTGCTACACTGCAAAAATTGTCCTAACGAATAATTGGGACAAGTGACAAAAATGTCACAACAAATTTTTTTTCAGTTATTTTTTTTATTAGAAAATCAATCTGTAAAGAGATTTTCTTACGCTTAATATATCTTTTCTCTATTAAAAATTTTACTGTGACATTTTTACCACTTGTCCCAACGATTCGCTAGGACAATTTTGGAAGTGTAGTTTCACTCCAGCAAATACATTTTGAACTGCTCGGGTACATGCTTAAAACATTACGAAAAGTTTTACAATCGTTCTAATTTTATCGGTTTCAAAGATCTTCACAACAAACTGTATCTCAAACAGTTTAAAACTCTCTGTAAGTTATACAATCCTACCCTTTAAAATTGTCATTCAGATTTTAATTACAATTATTACTTCATATTAACATTACTTCAATATATTTCAAAACCCCCTATTAAAGAAATTTTAAGAAAGTTAAAAAAATAAACCTCATTATTAATTGAACCTGAAATTTTCTTATAATTAACTGTACTAAAACAACGATTTTCTAATATGAATTTTTTTTTTTTTTTTTTTTTTTTTTTTTTTTTTTTTTTTTTTTTTTTGTAGTCAGCTTCATTGACCTTTGTTTCCTTCAGGATATAGAGACATGCAAGAACGATTTCATATTTAATTTACGATTAAAAAAAAAAAAGAAGAAGCTTTTGGTTGAATCGTTTCCTGCTAATCTTTATCTGTATAATTGAGGCTGAAGGCAACATATTATATTCAAAATAATTAAAATATTTTCTATATATATATATATATATATATATATATATATATATATATATATATATATATATATATATATATATATATATATATATATATATATATATATATATATATATATATATATATATATATATATATATATATATATATATATATATATATATATATATATATATATATATATATATATATATATATATATATATATATATTATATATATATATATATATATATATATATATATATATATATTATTATTTTTTATTTTTATATATTTATTATTTTATATATATATATATTATATATATATATATATATATATATATATATATATATATATATATATATATATATATATATATATATATATATATATATATATATATATATATATATATATATATATATATATATATATATATATATATATATATATATATATATATATATATATATATATATATATATATATATATATATATATATATATATATATATATATATATATATATATATATATATATATATATATATATATATATATATATATATATATATATATATATATATATATATATATATTATATATATATATATATATATATATATATATATTTTTTTTTTTTTTTTTTTTTTTTTTTTTTTTTTTTTTTTTTTTTTTTTTTTTTTTTTTTTTTTTTTTTTTTTTTTTTTTTTTTTATTTATATATATATATATATATATATATATATATATATATATATATATATATATATATATAATATATATATATATATATATATATATATATATATATATAT
>SEYY01018709.1:10000-12500 GCA_009176605.1 Armadillidium nasatum | reverse complement strand
ACCTCTAATCGCCAATGTGGCTTTCGTAAAGAACACTACTTGTGATCTTCTTTCACTTCTCTCTGATTTTTGATCTCCCTCTCTTTGGTGTTTTCGGTAAATCTTTTCCTATGGTAAAAAACATATCAAAAGAGTTCGATAGAATCTGGCTCCAAAGCTTTGATATATAAACGACGGTATTCCCTCTTTTCGGTATCTATCCTTCTTTCTGTGGCCTTCTCTCTGATTTCCTTTCATGTCTTCTCTATAGCAGTAGTTGTTAAACGGACTACAGTTCATTCCTTTAAATCTATTAACAGTGGATGCTTTTCAGGGCTTCTGTTCATTCCCAACTCTTTCTCTAATTTTCATATATGACCTTCATTCTATTACTTCATCACTTATTCTTCTCCTCTTATGTCAACGACTCCACTTTTAACTACTCCTTTCATTATGAAAGACGGTTCCCTATCTTAACTGAAGCTAAAGAAGGTGGCCACTGGAGAATCTCTAGTTAAGAGCTGAGAGAAACATGGATTGTTTTCAATACCACAAAAGATCATTTCCTCCTATCTTTCAACACGACATAATCCTCCATTTTCAAAGACTTTCTTTCCAACAACATTTTAATTGGCGTTAAGTGGGTGACCCTAGAATAGCTATTCTCTAATCTTTCTTGAATTTCAAGTTGGAGCAAATAAACACATGGTTGCATTCAATGCCTCAAAAACTCAGTTTCTCAATATCTTTCTACCCAGCATAATTCTTCCACACTGCTATGTGCATCTTCTTTGAAAAGCGGGCAGCTCAAATCTTCGCCTGTCCTTTAATATTTTTGGTATTTCTTTTTCTTGTGATCGTTTTTAGCTAGGACTTTTCGTCTCATTAACTGTTTCATTTTAACTAACCCTCTCCAACTTCTTTATGCCCTTCGAATTGTTGCATCGCTCTTACTATATTATCGCTATTACAAAGGACATTGCTTTTCTGACCTTTCCAGTTTCAATCATCTTTTGTTGAGAATGACTTGTGGGAACAAGCCTTTCAGTCTTATTCCTTTTCTGTCCTACTTTTAACCCTAGACTTAACTGGTATGCTCAATATTAAACGTTTCCCAACTTTCTTTGACTTGTATATCTTCAAACTCTGCGTATTTGTATATGTTGGGCTATAATTCAGCACTTCCGGAAAATTTCCCAACTCTGGTGGAAGCTGGTATACCTTCATCCTTTGACCACCAGAGGATATATATATATATATATATATATATATATATATATATATATATATATATATATATATATATATATATATATATATATATATATATATATATATATATAATTAGTTTAGGTTAGGCGGCAGGATTGGATCGTGAGAAGAGAGCCAAAAGCAAGGGCAACAGGACTAGCAACCTGACCCTAAGATTATTGCTTACTGCTTGTAACAACTCCAGGACCAGCATAGGAGACCACAGCTCAGAGAAGCATGATCTTCTGGAGATCTCTTTGAGAAAGTGCTTAGAGGTTAGATGGAGAGACCTGATCCAACTGAAAGGGTAAAAACCATACCTGAGAGTTTAAATAAAGCTCAGACTGACACTGAAAACAAAGTGTCAATAAAAATAATCTTTTAGAACCCTCTAAGAGAGGGACTATTGAGAACAGATGAAGAAATATGCTGGTCCTACTGACAGAGTGAAAACCTTTCCAGAAAGAATATATATATATATATATATATATATATATATATATATATATATAATATATATATATATATATATATATATATATATATATTATATATATATATATATATATATATATATATATATATATATATATATATATATACATATACGGGTAGATAGATAAAGGGCACAGATGAAAATCAACATAGTACAATATATGAAATGTACGTGAAAACGAGATTATGATATTAATGCATTGCTTTTTATTAGTAAACAACAAATGAAAAATAAAAGGAAACAAAATTTTAAGTTCTATACACAAAAGGTCTTTTTATGTCAATTCTGTAAAACAGACCATTAAAATATTCTAAGAAAACGAAACATTTTTTTTAAGCTTTGACAAATGATAAAAGGAAGAAACGGGAAAAAACATCATTTCCACAAAGGATCTTGTTCTTCAGGAATTTGACTAGATCTACATCTTGTTTATTCCTCTGACAAAGGAGATGTACAAGGACCTAAAAGTCCTGATGAAGGTTATTGTAAAGGTGAGAGATTTAAAGAGAACTTGCTGTTTATCAATATAAATTACCATCTGAACAATATGATGATTTGATTTAATATTTTATCTATTTCAATACCCAGGGGAAAAAGCAACTCATTCCGACAATTTTTTAATGCCATTGTCCTTTCATAAGGAAAATAGCAAATTTACACCTTCCAAAGGGAAAATACATTTTACTTCAAGATATTCAAAATTTAGTCACAAAATGCATTTTCTTTTTCCAGAAAATTTTCAGTTATTTAACTCTTGGTTTTGCCCATGTAGTC
>SEYY01018709.1:0-2500 GCA_009176605.1 Armadillidium nasatum | reverse complement strand
TCTTTACTCCGAAATCATCATTTTAGGTGATCTCAATGTTCACCATCGCCAATGGCTTTTATCTATTTCTCATGATCCAGCTAGTGAACTCGCCTGAGACTTTTATATCCAGAACAACCTTGAGCAGTTGGTGCAACTCCCTACCCGTACCCCTGACCGTATTGATGAAAAACCCAACATATTAATGTTTTCTTAACGTCTAATCCTTCTCCTTATACTGTGGGTTACATCCGATCACCTTCTCATCTCTGTTTCTAGTTCTGTCTCTTCAAGTCTTCCAGCAAGAATGGCCCCAGCCTTTAGCGAGGAGACGTTTCTGGAACTTCGGTGCTGCTAACTGATCTGACTTGGCGGTTGTACTTCTTTGATTTCCCATGAAATGATTACTGCTTTCGTGGGAGGAGTCCCTCTGAATGTGCTGAGAGCTTAACCGTGGTGATTCTCTCTGACATGAAGGCGTACGTTCCATATTACTTCCCTTCTTCTAAACCTAACAAACCTTGATTCAACTCTACTTGTTCTCTCAATCCGCCGCATAGATGCTGAATTCAGGGATTACCGTCGTCTTCAAATTCCATAAACTCAAGCAACTTATATTTCATCCCGAATATTGCAAAATCTATTCTTCGTGATACCAAAAATTCTTATTTTTTATTAATCTTCCAGGTTCCTCTTTCCTCGTTCCTTCTGGCAATGTGCAAAAATTTTGCTTCTTTCTCTTTCCTTCTCTAGTTTCTTTCGATGTCACAACTGCCATTTTACCTTCTACTAAAGCTGAACTTTTATCTCATACTTTTGCCTTTAACTCTAAATTAGATGATTCAGGAGCTATTCCTCCTTCTTCAACCTCCTTTAATTTATTTATGCCTAATATTGTAATTTCCTTTAATATGTCATTTCTTCTCTCTCTGAGCTTAATACTAAGAAGACGTATGGTCCTGGTGTTATTCCTCCTGCTGCGTTCTCAAAACTTGTGTTTCTGAGCTTGCACATTGCCTTGGAAAACTATTTTGTATGTGTCTTTCTACTTCGACCTTCACTTCATGCTGGAAAAGTAGGCTCATTCAGCCTGTTCCGAAAAAGAGGGACTCCTTTTAATCCTCAAACGTTCTTTCTAAAGTTTAAGAACCTCTCCATAACAGTAAGATTTGAAAACACCTTCAATTCTTCTAATCTTATCTCCAGTATGGCTTCCGTAAAGAACGCTCTACTGGTGATCGTCTTTCCCATCTTTCTGACTCTTGATCCTCCGCTCTTCGGGGTTTCAGTGAATCTTTCGCTGTGGCGCTAGACATATCCAATGCCTTCGATAGAGTGTGGCGCAAAGCTTTGATTTCCAAACTTCCTTGTTTCGGAATCTATCTTTCTCTCTGTGACCTTCTTTCTGATTTCCTTTCTGGTCGTACTATAGCAGCTGCTATAGACGGCCACCATTCTTCCTTTAAATCTATAAATAGTGGTGATACTCAAGAATCTGTCCTATCCTCAACCCTTTTCCTAATTTTAATCAATGACCTTTTCTCTGTTACTTCGTCTTCCATCCACTCCTATGCCGATGACTCCACCCTTCATTACTCCTTTCAATTTCAAAGACTCCCCTCCCAAAAGCAGTTAATTGATGCAAGAAGGGTGGCCTTGGAGCAACTGACCTCTGATCTTTCTCGTATTTCAAATTGGGACAGAGAAAACATGGTCGTTTTCAAAGCCTCAAAAACTCAACTCCTTCATCTTTCTACTCGACACAATCTTCCACACAACTATGACATCGTCATCGAAAACTCAATACTCAAACTTTCATCTTTCCTCAATATTCTCGGTGTTTTTTTTCTCGTAATCCTTCTTGGAAGGATCACATTACTTCTCTTCCTAAACACACTTCTAAGATGTTTCGTGTTCTGAGAAGCCCCGTGCATTTTTTTACTCCACCTTAGTTGCTCTATCTTTATAGGGGTGTTGTTCACCCCTGTATGGAGTACGATTCACATATCTGGGGTGGTTCTCCACATACAGCTCTTCTCGAAAAGGTGGAGTCAAGGGCTTCTTCTTATAAGCTTTTTTGCTCTTACTAACTCTCTTCAATCTCTTTCTGCCCGTCGAATTGTTGCGTCTCTCTCTCTCTCTATACTATCGCTATTACAACGGATACTTTTCTTCTGAACTCTCTAGTCGCATACCTCCTTCACTAAGAACGGCTCGTGCGACACGCCTTTCTACACAGTCTCAACCTTTCTCTGTCCAACTCTCCGACCCCATACTTAACCGCTATGCTCAACCTCAAATATACTGTACTGATAAAGTCTGGAACACCCTCCCTTTATCTGTTTTCCCAAATTCCTTTGACTTGCACACTTTTAAATGCCGTGTATCGGGTCACGTCAGCAATAAGCGACCATACATTTGACATTTCCCCAACTCTGGTGAAAATTGGTAGGCCTCTGCCTTTTGTCCACCAGAGGAGACATATATATATATATATATATATATATATATATATATATAT
>SEYY01018708.1:122500-125000 GCA_009176605.1 Armadillidium nasatum | reverse complement strand
AAGTTAAAGGGGGTGGAAGAAAGTGAGAGAAAGAAAGGGGAAGGGTGGTGGCAGTGAGGGTGGAAAAGTTAGATAACAAGGAGAAGAAAGGAGATTACATAACAGGGATAAGGGAGAAATGGGGGGAGAGGGAGATATAGGAAGTGAGGAGGATGGAGTTGAGGAGGAATGGAATAAATTGAAAGGAGCGTTCGTTGAATTTGAGAAAAGAGTATATGGAGTGAAGAAAATAGGGAATGGTAGACGAAAGAACAGTGAGTGGTGGAATAAAGAATTGTGGAATATGGTCAATAGGAAGAAAGAGGCCTTTAGCAAGGAATTGGATACGAAGTAAGACAGAGAGTGGGAGAAGTATAAGAAAAAGTGTAAGGAGGCAAAGAGGGAAGTTTAGAGGGCAAAAAGAAGAGTGGAAGAGGAGTGTGGAAGGAAGCTAGCGGAGAATTAAAATGAAAAAGTAAAATGTTTAGGAAGGAGGTAAATAAGCAAAAGACAGAGAGAGAAGAGCGGGGTAAAAGAGTGAGGGGGAGGATGGTGAGTTGGTACAGAATGAAAGTAGGGGAGACATGGAGAAGATAATTTAGTGATCTGTTGAATGGGGGGGGGGGATTAGAGTTTAAAAGGAGTTGTATTGGAAAATTATAGGGAGGATGTGTCGGAAGATGAGGAGGGAGTATTAATAGGAAGTGGAAGTAGCAGTGAGGAAGGTAATGAAAGGAAAATTGGCAGAAGGGAAGTGGGTGAGGAACAAACGAGTTTGTGATAGGGTAGGAGATGCATGGACCAAGTGTTCACACTAAGAATAACTGGTGAGAAATTGCGTGAAAAAGATAAAGTGGGGTATGTATGTTTTATGGACATAGAGAAGGCATATGACAGAATGTGTGGGATGAAGTTGTTTGAGATACTGATGGTGAGAGGGGTGAGGGGAAATTATTTAAAGGGATCAAAGTCATTTTATAGAAATTGTAGATCGAGGGTGAGGAGGGAGCTGACTGAATAGTTTTGAGTAAGAGATGTGCTATGTCGCCGTAGTTTTTTAATTTATTGATAGATGGTGGAGAGATAAGAAAGCGTGTCAGAATGAGATTTGTAAAGAACGACTGGGAGGTATATGTCTTGCTATTTGAGGATGATGCGGTGTTGGTTGCTGAGAATGTTGGTGAGAGAGATTGTAAGAGAATATTCGTCTAGGGATTGAAATAAACCAAACAAAAAGTAAAGTAATGAGAATTGGGGGATGGACTGAGGTAGCAAGGCAGGCTAGAATTGGAGATTGTCTAGGTAAGAGGAAAGAAATTTGAGGAGGTAGAAGAGTTCAAATATCTGAAAATTCTGGTGGATGGAAAAGGAAATGGAAAAGGAAATAAAGGATAGAGTGATGGAGGGAATGTAAGTAATGGGGGGATTAAGGGAGATATGAAAGAAGGGGAAAATATTGAAGGAAATAAAGGTAAGAATGTTTGAGAGAATGTGTCTATTATCTGTAATGTATAGGTTGGAAACTTTGATGATGAATAAGGGAGATATGTGGATGGAGGGTGGAATAGTGGGCAGAACGGAAGAGGGTTTGTTAAGGTGGTTTGAGCATATGTATAGAATGAACGAGAATAGTATGGTAGGTAGAGTGGTGACATTAGAGGAGAAGTGAGTTAGTGGAGAGGAATGCCAAAGTGGAGACGGATTGATGAGGTGAGAGGTCTGAGTTTGGAAGAGAGCAGGAGAGTTGCGTAGGACAGAGTAAGATGGAAGGTGGTAGTGATGGGGGATGGGAGATAGAATATGTGTGTGTGTATATATAAATTGGGGCAGGCACCACCTCACGAAAGTGGGAATGGTGAATAGCAATATAATATATATATATATATATATATATATATATATATATATATATATATATATATATATATATATATATATATTATATATATATATATATATATATATATATATATATATAAAAAAATTCCAGAATTAGTTTATAATTCTCTTTACCAATCAAAAAGGTTATTAAAATGTTTTAAAAACGTTTAATTTCCATGACAAATTTCTAAAAAGCAAACTAAGCTGTACTTTCAACTCATTGAAATTATTACATGAATTGATGATATTAATTCATAAAATTGATAATCGTATTATAATATATAATATATATATATATATATATATATATATATATATATATATATATATATATATATATATATATATATATATAATATATATATATATATAATATATATATATATATATATATATATATATATATATATATATATATATATATATTATATATATATATATATATATATATATATATATATATATATACATATATATACATATATATATATATATATATTATATATATATATATATATATATAATATATATATATATATATATATATATATATATATATATATATATATATATATATGGCGAATATGTTACCTTCCATTGGTTATAGGGGGTGTTAGGTTTCTTCCCATTTTACTCCAGT
>SEYY01018708.1:82500-85000 GCA_009176605.1 Armadillidium nasatum | reverse complement strand
TATATATATATATATATATATATAACCTTATGTCTTCTGAAATAACGTACAATCATAAACATTTGTATGCTCTCTACAAAAGTCCACATAGACAGACCTAACAAATCGCAAGTTGCACTATAAACTCATTTTGCATGAGTAAACCTCAATGACTGACATTTGAAACGTTATGCCTCGAAACCCGATGAAGTGGTGAGCTGTTCTGAGAGAGTTTAGACGTCAGCTGAAAGATGTTAAATCTAATGATTGGGTAAAATCTCTTCCTGAAAATATAGAAATTGGAAACTAAGTGACAAAAAAAAAAAAAAAAAATGAACTCGAAAGTTCACATGGAAAGTGTTTTATGATCAACTGGAAGGCGTCAGTTGCACTGACAGGGTAAAAAAAAAAACCAGGGAGATGAAGAATATTATATATATATATATATATATATATATATATATATATATATATATATATATATATATATATATATATATATATATATATATATATATATATATATATATAAACACATATAATTTCTCATTTCTAATTGACATGCAAATGGTTGAAAAAAATTTAAAAAATAAAAATTTAATTAAGTTTTTTATTTTAATTATCATGAAATTGCCAAAATTATTGAAAGTTTTTAATGAATCAATTACTTAAAATAATAATAATAATAATAATAATAATAATAATAATAATAATAATAATAATAATAATAATAATAATATGATAAAAAATAACGATAATGATAATGATAATAATAAAAATGATAATGATAATAATAAAAATGATAATGATAATGATAATAATAATAATAATAATAATAATAATAATAATAATAATAATAATAATAATAATAATAATAATAATAATAATAATAATTGTAATTTCTAGGGAAGGGGAGTGAACCTCACAGTTTCAAGAGTAGTTTAATAATTCATCTTAAAATTACTTACACAACTATTGTAATAACATATTGACCTCAACACTTGTGATGTTTATTATCTTCACGAATAGGTATTTCTGCCCCCACCCACCCACCTCACCCCCTGATCTTAAGATCAAAGGAGGCAAACTCTCTTCCTTTACAAACCACCACCCACTACCTTCTCGTGGTTCTCTGCATTAGATTCTTTAGTGTCAAATGTACCAAATTCCCTTGCATCCTCTATCAAAATCCTTTGTTTTTTCTTTATAAAATCTTATTGTGTCCTCTATATCAATTTCCTTTGCATCGTCCTCAGTATGAAATTCATTTGTGAAATCTGTATCGAGGTGAAACCAAAAATATCGTGCGTCATTGCATCATTCCTCAGTAGGCATTTTGCATAAAGCATTTAAATTTTTTCAATCACCTTTAATTAAATTGAATTTTAACGGTGAACTTAATTCGATTTCAGTCTTAATTACATTCTATTTCGAGAATTATTGAGATATTGAAGCTTAATAAACAGATGCGCATAATAACAATGCAATGAAATAAATTTCAATTAAGCAATAAAGTTATATTAAGAGTTTTTTTAACTTAGAAATTAAATAAAAATTTTCCTGAACTAGAAAAATGGTTCTGAATCGCTGGCAAGAAATGAATGATTTTTAATATTAGCTATTACGGAAAATTTAATTGCATTTTTAATGAATTCAATTTAGAAATCCAAGGTATTCCACATATACTGTACAGTGAATGTATTTCGCCATCAATCGTTTTTTGAATTAATATAGATAATAAACAACAACTCATATTTTTGCTGCATGGAAAAATTTATCAAGAATCTCTCATCAGATATTGAGCAGGAAATTATCAGCATGTAATCAAAATCATATGTTGAAAGACCCCACAGAAGAGGAATCTTAACTCAATTTTATAGTGTACCCCCCCCCCCTCCCCTTTCACAAATGGATGATATTCTTTATAATTAACTGCTAATCAACGGATTTACGCGTTTGAAAACAAACATCTATGTAAGAGAACATTTCCAAAGAATAGGTGTGCTAAATATTGTTTTTACAAAGCGTTATATAAATTTACAAAGCTTTATTTTCAGCTTATTTAATTTACAAAGAGTTTGAATAACTGGAAAAAAAAACTTAAAATCGATTTTCATATAAATTTGTATTTTGTGTGTGTTTGTTTGTTGGGAGGTGATGGATTGGAAAAGAAAACAATTTATTGCTTTTATTCCTTAAAGTATCTTAGGTTTTACTTAGCTCATAGATTAATTTTAATGACCAAAAATGTTTCCAATTTGGATTGCATCCAAAAGGGTTTTACAATCTCTCAAAATTCAGATCAAATTTTTGTTTAATTTTATCACAATTTCAAGTTTTAGTTTAAATTTCTTTTTCAAATTTGACACTTTTTATGAGAGGGTATGGTTCTCACATTCCCTTCATTACTCTTCATTTGGAAAAGGCTTCAGCCCTACCATAAACAGTTCATGATATTAGGGATGTTTTGGATTAATTTACCTTTGAACTTCTTTATATTTTCCATATCATTTTGTGTGTG
>SEYY01018708.1:75000-77500 GCA_009176605.1 Armadillidium nasatum | reverse complement strand
TCGTGCGACTCGACTTTCCACACAGTCTCATCCTTTCTCTGTCCAACTCTCTGACCCCAGACTTAACCGCTATGCTCTGTCCTACATGTACTCTACTGGTAAAGTCTGGAACACACTCCCTTCTTCTATTTTTCCAACTTCCTATGACTTACACACCTTCAAACGTCGTGTATCGGGACATGTCGGCCTTTAGTTTGACCAGGCTTCCGTCTTTTCCCCCAACTCTGGTGGAATTTTAGTAGGCCTCTGGCCTTTGCCCACCAGAGGTGATATAATAATATATAAAAATATAAAAAAAAAAAAAAAAAAAAATATATAATATATATATATATATATAATATATATATATATATATATATATATATATATATATATATATATATATATATATATATATATATATATATATATATATATATATATATATATATATATATATATATATAATATATATATAATATATTATATATATATAAGGTACATTTGACCTCAAATAATGAAATGTGTTTCTTACTTAACTTTTTTAGGGAGTAATAATACATAACAGATCTATTAATTCTCACTTCAATTTTAGAGTTTGTGATAATGAATCCAACTACATGTGTGATTTTCAGAACCGTGGCAATTATAATTATTTTATTAATGTGTAAGTGAGATTTATAGTTCTCTTCATGGGCAAATATCAAGGGAAATTCCCAACGGAAGCAGGAGTAAATATATTATAACTGAATTATCTATAAAAGAGCATAATGTTTTAGATAGAGAATATAGTTTAACATGATGGAGAAGCAGAGAAAGGATAAAGCTGGCAAAGGGAATTGAAAGCTGTGGGAAGAGTAGGACAAGAGGATGAAAGAGAACATGGAAACGTAGAAAAAAAAATATTAAGAGAAGCAAGGATTAAATAAGTACAACTTCCTTAGGATCAAACAGTTTATGCATAAATGATGGCGATGAGAAAATTCTCCGGAAACAGACCATATTAAAGTAGAAATGCTAGTAAGCAAAATGTTTTTACACCATATTTTTAATGCTACTTTAAAACTTTGGGAATAAAGAGAAGCAGCTCAATATTAACAAAATTTTTGTCTTGTATTATTTCTTAATGAAAAAAGAAGCCAAATGGAATGCTGTAATTGAAAAAAAAATAGGTTATTAGGTAAAACATATGAATTTGATCTGCGAATGCAGATTTACAGTAGAGACAGTGAGTATATTGTATTTTTGTTGGTTGTTTGTAAACCAGGTCTTTAGATGAAAGATAAAGCCAGCAAAATATATAGAAAGAATAATATTTCTTTATGTTTTTTAAACTTTGAAAAGGCTTCTTACGTTAGAGCTCAAATTATTAAAAACTTATAAAGGATACTGGAATAGCCCAAGTTATAGAAAACTTATAAAGAATAAAGAATATCAAGTTGCAACGGTTTACTCAAAAGAAACAAAGACATCGCCTGGCAATGTTAACAGTAGTTCTAATTAGACATGGTAATGTTATGTCGTCATGCATTCTTTAAATATTTTCAAAGAAAATTTAAAGTTAACTGAAGGAATTTACATGTTAATGATTGGTAATTGAATTATGAATGTCGTTATTTTTTGGCTGAAGGCACTGTGTTGATAGCTATTTCGAAAGACCGGACTAAAATATTTAATTTGGCTAAAAATACTGTTCTAAAAGTAAATGTTAAAAAGACAACTGCCACTAGTAATGCTGAAAGAAGCAAGATAAATGATTTAGATTTGAAGGAAAAATGAAACTGATTTTCTTCAGATACTTTGAAATAAAATATGAGGAAAAACAAAGACTGATCACAGAGTTGCAGATGGAGATAATATTAATTAGTCTCAAATAAATATGCAATGCTGGAATCTGTCTCGACATGTAAAAGTAATTTTATTGTCCATTTGTTTAATGTAGGATAACTACAAACATGAGGAAATAGACAGAGATTTTCAAGATGAAATTCTTTTTGGGATAAATGGTAAAGGAGTAAAATGAGTGATCATGTCAGAGAAGTAAAATTTAGAGAAAAGACTAATTAGACACGGATCTTGTGAAAGATCAAAAATTGTTCTAACGAATCGTTGGGACAAGTGTCAAAAATGTCACAGTAAAATTTCCAATAGAGAAAAAACATGTTAAGCAAAAGAATATCGCTTCAACGATTTAATTTTTAATATGAAAATAACTGAAAAAATTCGTTGTGACATTTTTGCACTTGTACCAAAAATTCGCTAGGACAATTTTTTACGGTGTACGAAGCTCAGACCCTTAGGTTTAACGATGAGAAATAAGCTTATGAAGAAGTTCATAACTTCGGTTTAGAGTTAAAAATGGAAAGAGTTAAATTCAAATAAGTATCACTTGGTAAAATGAGAGTTTATTTTATATACGATGTATTGCTATACTATACATGGAGCAAGATGTACTTAATATCAAACAGATAATATTAAGTACATTAAGTAGGGTTGAAGGAGGAGAAATTGCTCCGGAATC
>SEYY01018708.1:62500-67500 GCA_009176605.1 Armadillidium nasatum | reverse complement strand
ATTAACTACAGAACACCTCCTACAAACGGCAGGTGTTTGGTTCGTTCAGGCAACTGGATCTGAGGTTTAACTTCATATATATATATATATATATATATATATATATATATATATATATATATATATATATATATATATATATATATATATATATATATATATATATATATATATATATATATATATATATATATAATAATAATAATAATAATAATAATAATAATAATAATAATAATAATAATAATAATAATAATAATAATAATAATGTCTGGTGATACAAAAAGGGAGAATCCATTTGATAATCGTTTAGAATAAAGTGCGCATGTGCAATGAAACTTGAGATATGAAGATACATAAGTCAAAGGAAGTGGGGAACTAGAGGATGGGAGTATGGAACAGATCTTACCGGTGAATTATATGTGAAGGAATGAGCATTAGAAGACTAAAGAGAGGTGAACAGGAAAAATTATATGATTATGGAAAGTTTATTTACACTCAGTTCTTAAAAAAAGACGACATACAACACAAGCGAACTTTCAACAAACGAATGTGCACTGAACTCCTTAGCTCTCCAATCTTTCTAGCTCCTTACCAAATTTGTACAACCTATTTTAAAACTAGGTAGTGCTCTGATCTTTTTAGTTATCGTCCTATAGCTTTCACTTGTATACATTCTAAGATCTTTAAAACCCTTCTCAACTCTCATTTCATCTATCATCTAGGATCCCATGGAGTCCTTTCGGATCATCAGTTTGGTTTTTCACGCTACAGGTCTACTGGTGATACACTTTCCTATCTCACAGATTTTCTGTCCTTAAGGACTATGGGGTCTCTTGTGTAGTGGAGCTTGACATAACTAACGCATTTGATTGAGAATGATATGCGTCACTTCTTTCCAAGCTTCCCTCCTCTTTCCTTATTTGTATCTAACTTTCTTTCTACTCGTTCCATTTCGGCTACTGTTGATTGGGCTACTACTTTTCTTTCTTTCCAGTCATTAGCGGTGTAAATCAGAATTCTGTCTTCACTCCTACTCTACTCCTACTTTTCATTAATTATCTTCTCAGCTGCTCATCAATCCCTATCCACATACATATGTTGATGACTCGAAACTCCGTAGTTCTAATCATTTCAAATCTCCTAACTTTTTTCATCTAGAGCTGCCTCTAGATGTATTCGCAGTTACTATGTAAAACTTTACATAACGTACAATTATTTATCGGATTAATACAACGTTATCATACACTTTTTGTGACATTGACACCGATATTACCACCGTGGCTCAAAGGGTAGAGTGATTAACTAACATGCTTGAGGAAGCCGGTTCAATCCCACTTGGGAATCCTAGGTGCGTACTACCTAGAAAAGTTCCTCTCCACGAATAGGGCAATGCCCTTGAGATGTGAACTTTTATATATATATATATATATATATATATATATATATATATATATATATATATATATATATATATATATATATATATATATATATATATATATATAAAAATCACGTTTACGTTATCGATTATTTCGAATGTTTAATTACATTATAATTACATAATAACTGTTATTACGTGATAACTTTACACAGGCAATTACGAATTTGAGGTTATTACGTAATATTTTACATAACATACATTCATTGTTTATATAATTATACTTACGTCATCGATTATATCGAATGAGTATTAAGAAATAATGATATAATCACTGAAATTACGTAGTACTTTAGATAACTAATATCTCGAAGTATATTTCTATTTCGTATTATTATTATTATTATTATTATTATTATTATTATTATTATTATTATTATTATCATATAAACAAGCCCTGTTAAACACTCATTATTTCCATATACCGATTCTGACGTATTATCCTTATCTGGTTGTGCTTTTGATAATGATTTCGTCTCATAGTTTGATTTTTCTTATCTGGTTCTTTATTTTATTTTTTATTTTTATTTTCATTTTTTTTATTATTATTACTTTTTCTTATCTTGTTTTTTATGTTTTTTTTTCTTTTTGTTATAATACTTTATTTCTTATATTAATAAATAACATACCTCTAAACATTATTTAGTAGGTAAGTACACAATGAACATGTTTCTGTGAGATCATTACTACGAGGATGATGTTTGCTTCGTAGCCAACCAATACTCAAGTCCAGATATTTCCTGCTTATAACTCATCTCATGTGACGTATAACATAATCATCTGCTTACAGTGTATGATCCAAGAGTTTGTTGTCATCAAAATAATAAATCGTCATGTAAATTCTTCTCATACACCATTATATTCGAATACTCAAGAGTATCTGAACTTGATTTTACTTATATTATTGTTCTATGACTTCGTTTCAATCATGCTTTACGGTATTATGCTTTCACACTGCATGATAATTAAATATACACAGAATTTATATTACAATTTTTAGGGACCTTTCTAAAAATTAGCACTTATCCACTTTTCGTTTTACAAAAATTTTCTACAATTTTTTAAGAAATACAAAATAAATTATTATTGAAAGGTATGAAAATAAATTTTAAAGTCATATCTTGAAAGAAATATAGAAATTATAATATGAAATAGGAATAAAATAATTTTTAAAAGTTATAACTTAAAAGAAAAATTGAAAATGTAATATGTAATAAGTTTTAAAATAATTTTTAAAAGTCATCGCTTGAAAAGAAACAAATAAAATGTAATATGGAATAAAATTAAAAATAATAGTTTGAAGAAAACGGGATGATTATCCGAGAACATGCATATGGCGTCATGGGGTTATCAAAGAAATAAAGCCATCAGATGGAAATTTTATGGTGCAATATTAAGTAAACGATGTCATCACCCGTATAAAAATTATATTAAGGTAATGATTTGTTATGTGATAAGAATTAATTTTTATTTATAAAATACATTAAGTACGGTTACAGAATGACGTTGTGGATATTAACAAATGGATTAGGTACGATAAGCACATGGTTATAAGGTAAATGTAATTGAAGTGAGTCAAACATGAAATATCAGGAATGGATTCGCTACAATACAAGCATCGACCACCTGGTTTTGACGTTATAGACACATGGCTATCTTTAGAACATTGATCAAGGGGAGTTAAGGTTAATAGCAGTTTGTAAATGTAGTGAGTCAGAAACAGGAAATATCAGGAATTGATAGGATAAGATACAAACATCAATCACGTGGTTATGACGTCATAGACAAGATAATCTTGTGCTTATTTTCAGTAAATATAGGGAAAAATAATAAACCCCATTACGTCACTTAAGAAAAACTAGTTCTACGATTTATAATTCAGGTCAGGACTTGAAAAATAATAAAGTTTCCTAATGACGTCAAGTTAAGAAAATAATTAGTTCCACGATTTGTAATTCATGTCATGACTTGAAAGCAAAACTTTCAAAGAAAAGATATTACGTCACAATATTTACATTCGTGTATGAAAACATGATGTTAGGTATTAGGTATCAGGGCTGGGATAATAAAAATCAAATTATATAAATCAGTTTATTTTTGTACGTAATTTTTTTCAAAATATCGTGATTTTTTTTACTTTATTGAGTTTTTTTTAATGTTTTTATTTATTTTTTTATTTTTTTAAATAAAAAAAATTTTAATAATAAAAAAAAAAAATAAATTAAAAAATTAAAAAAGAAATAAATTAAAATCAATAAAATGTCTGAATATTTTTAATTTAGAAAAAGTCATATTTTTTGCTAAATTATTGAAATCTGCAACAGTTTTACTTTTGAATTCTGGTTTAGATATTTACTGTAAAATGAGAGTAAATTATATAATATATATTAATTTTAAAATTTCAATAAAATTTTTTTTAACTTAATTATTTTTATTTATTTATATAATTTAATTAATAAATAAAAAAAAATAATATATATATGTATATATATATAATATATATATATATATATATATATATATATATATATATATATATATATATTATATATATATATATATATATATTATATATTATATATATATATATAAATAATATAATCATATTAATTACATAAATGAATGAATGTTATGTAAAATTTTACGTAAAATCTGCGAATATGCAATTCTTATGAAAGTTATAGAGTAATAACAGTGGTTATATAAGTATTATGTAACAATGGATGATTATATAATCAATAAAGTCACAAAGTCAAAAGGGGAATAGAAAATGTTGCGCAAAAATAGAAAAATTTGTACTTTCTAAGGCATGATCCAGTTTGGTGTAATGATAGCGTGATGGAATTTAAATCAGAATGATGAGGTTTCTAATCCTGATCTCTTGAAGAAAGTTTTAATGGTTCGTATCCTTGTTTGCGAATATTTTAAGTTTGATTTTCACCCAATAGATAAAAAATAGAGGGAAACTTTAAAAACGAAATCCAAGCTGGAGGAAAAACACGTGATCAGAAATCCAAAATGGGAGACGAATTACGTGGTATGTGTTTGTGTGTATGCCCAAGTGTGCTTTACCTTGAATGACAGTAGTCTCTGACACAAGCATTCCCCTCATAACGATTTGGGGTGGCCTAAGCTGGAGTTCCACTTGCTAGAAAATGTTAGAAAGTGCTAGAAATTAGAAAATGCTTGAAATTGCTAGAAAAGGCACTAAGGAAAGAACGTTGGTTAAGACCAGACTCTAGGTACTGTTGTGCCATGACCGTGGGAACCGATAGACAGCATCAAAGGGAGGGTGGCATGTACAAAGGCAAAAGAGCCAAAAAGGGGGCAAGCTTAAAAGGTTAAAGTGATTAACCTAATTAATTAGGAGTCAAAATTAACGGATTAAGGTGATTATTCGGATTAAAAATACTTAAATTGCTCCCAATTTACCCTCACTCAATAAAAGGGATCAAGAAAGAGCATGACCGTTTCCTCTCAATTCCTCTCGGTTGCAGTGGCACTGGTTCAACCCCCTCAGTGCCATTTCCCCTCACATGGCGCAATCATAACTCCAAAGTGG
>SEYY01018708.1:47500-50000 GCA_009176605.1 Armadillidium nasatum | reverse complement strand
TAATTTGCCACATTGGAATTGTCTAGCACACGTTATTTTTTTTATATTATAAGGGTAAGGAGACCTAATAATTTTTATCAACATCAATAATATTAGAAAAGGCTCTTCTCTTACAACTTTTAATATATATATATATATATATATATATATATATATATATATATATATATATATATATATATATATATATATATATATATATATATATATATATATATATATATATATATATATATATATATATATATATATATATATATATATATATATATATATATATATATATATATATATATATATATATATATATATATATATATATATATATATATATTCTTTGATAAAAATAAGAAAAAGTATCCCAGTTTGTCTTAATTTAGATTTTTAAAACTAGAATTCTACAAATTAATTTGAGAAAAGACACTGTGTAATAAATACCTCATTTTTAATTATTTTTATTCATACTCCAGATGAAGACAATTTACATGGTATTTCTTTTTTATTTGGAGTACACATCATCACAGAACTCATCACGAATACTTAGCTAGTACTTCTAATAAAGACACTTTACATGGTATAATTTTTTTATTTGGTTATATTTCTTATATCATTACTGAAACCATCTCGGGAGTGATTCTTACTTCTAATAAAGACAACTTACACGGTGTAGTTTGTTATTATTTGGAGTACGCTTCATCACTGAACTGTTCCCATATAAGGGTGAGTACTCCAAATAAAGATAATTTACACTTAGTTATTTGTCTTTATTTTTAATACGTTTCGCATATTTTGGCTCGTTGAAGATTAATTTCTCTGAGGATGTGAAAACTTTTTGGAAATATCATGAAATATCAAATCTTTTATGAATTTGACTAGTAATAGAAAATTAGCAATATAGCTTTATTAGAGTCAAGACACATTAGCAATCCTTTTAAACAAGAAAACGATAAATGAAATGCCAAAAATATTAAGGACAAAAGAAGGTCTTCGTTGCATACTTTAAACGACGATATAGCATTTATATGAAAAATTACATCGTGTATGTACAAAGGTGCTGATATGCTGAAGTATTGAAAATAATTTTTTTTCCGTTTCAGTTTTTTAAAGTACCAAAAAGATCAGAAGTTCCTCCTATGCTATACCTCTAGCTTCCTCTTGCTGCGTAGAAAAAAATAATTAAGAGTAAAAAGCCAAAGTGATAACAATAACAGCAGATAGGTGATAAAATGGCAAATAACTTAAATACTTCAAGACTAGAAAGAGAGTAGGAGTTGTTGTATCATTCCACTGTGGAAGCATAAAAATGATTATACTAAAAAAAATTATATATAAAAGTGGAAGTTACACAGAAAGAAGAATATGTACAGTTGGTAAATATGTAATCTTAGAGATTAAAGCTTCAAGAAACAAACAAATAAATATCAAAAAGCAAAGGAACAGAGTCAGAGAAATGAAATATTATCCGAGATGCTTTCTTTATGGAAAGCGTCCAAATGAGATAACAGAAGTAATAAGAATGTTATCAAACTGGGCCTTTTCACAAGATTCAAAAGGTTGAAAAAGAAATTATATAAAAACTGAAAAAGGTTTGCGAGTGATGCTTTTTTTTGGAAGAGGAAAAATTATTACAGATCGTGCACTCGCCTTGCAAGCAAGAGGTCCATGGTTCGAAGCCTGGTCGGAGAGGAGAAATTTGGGCAGTTCTCTCTTGCACTTAGCCCCGCCCACTTATGCGTAATAAATAAATCTGCGGAATGCTTACTGCAGCTGGGATCAAAGTTCGTTTCCGTGATAGAACTGACCAGTCAGCAGATGTTTGCCGTCGACCCGTGAAACCCTTGGGTCATCCTCGAATGAACCTACTGACAGGGCTAATAACCCTTCCTGGGAGCGGATTTTGATTTGATTTGATTCTAGAAGGAATTAAATATCCAAGATACAGAAATGAAAGAGTTTCCCAAATTAATAAACTCGAAATTACGAGTTTTAATAAGCACATGAGTAATACCATAGATATCATAAAACTTGCTAGTTAGTTATAGAACTCAAAAAGGAAATCATTTCTTAACGTGAAACCTTATACGTTAGACATAACTGAGTTGGAAAGAATCAAAGGAAAAGAAATAGCACATTGGAATACTCTAAAAGGGAATAAAATCGAAGGATCGTGCGAAGAATATAGCTTTATTAGAGTCAAGACAATTGCAGAAATATATGAAGGAAAAAAGAGGAAAAACGAAAAAGTAAGAGTTGAAAGGAAAGAAGGGAAACAAAGATTATTGAATTTTCAAAGGAAAAAAAATAGTTTTTGGTATTCCGAGGGAGATAAATATTTTGAACGATTCCAGTGGGAAATATTAGTAACATGACTTTCTGAATTTACATACAGTAGTATATATATATATATATATATATAGTATATATATATATATATATATATATATATATATTATATATATATATATATATATATATATATATATATATATATATATATATA
>SEYY01018708.1:25000-37500 GCA_009176605.1 Armadillidium nasatum | reverse complement strand
TTCACGAGACGTGTCACAGGAGTATTAATGTTAATATAGGCACAGACTCCACCATTTAGTCGGAAATTGTGAAAAAAGTTGTGGTTGGAGACATTGAGGTTGTTAGAGAAAGAATCCCTGTCCAACTGGGTCTCAGACAGAAGCAAAAGGTTAGGATGAGAGTTAGAGAGGTGATATTCAACAGATTCGATATTAGAGCGGAGACCACGGACTTTGGCAAAGTCAATAGATAGCCCCCGTCTGCACCCACCCACACGTCCATTCCATCTTGTCATTCAAAGGATCACACACTCACCCGCACACAAATATATATATATATATATATATATATATATATATATATATATATATATATATATATATATATATATATATATATATATATATATATATATATATAATATATAAATTAATATTTACAGGTCAACTACAGCTTACGGGCAGAGCCCTATTCAAGGGTGGGGTGTTGGATATATATATATATATATATATATATATATATATATATATATATATAATATATATATATATATATATATATATATATATATATATATATATATATATATATATATATATATATATAGGCACAAGCTCAAATGGGGGAACTCTCTCTGAAAAAAAAATGGAAAATACCCCAAATCGTAGAAAAGGAAAAGTGATCGACAATTTCATCATCACTCACGGGTCGGGGGGTACGGGGGGTATGACACCCAATTTAAGTTTTTTAGTTCATCAACTGTCGTAAAAAAATAATTTTTTAAACATCTTGCTTTGAGCCACAGTAAAAATTTTGTGGATCCTCAAACTGGAGCTTACTCCCAAAATATAAAGGCTACATGGAGTGTACTTAAATAAAAATTAAATATATAATATATATATATATATATATATATATATATATATATATATATATATATATATATATATATATATATATATATATATATATATATATATATATATATATATATATATATATATATATATAATTCTGGGTGTTAGGGCAGAATATACTTTTATAATCAGTGTTCAAGTAGATGAACCTATTTTTGCTTCTAAAACTAATCTTCTTATTACAGGAACGTTGACTCAAACTTTTGTTGCTTCACAACATATTTTATAAAATTTGTAAATTTATATTATTAATTTGATTTTAATTTTTTTTTTTTTTTAACTTTCAAAAAATAATTTGAAAATAATTGTCAACAGGTTTTCTTCTTTCTTGAAGGTTGATTCCATCTAAATCGAACAACATCTCTCCACCATCTCCAATCGAGGTTTCCTTGAGGGGTATTTCACTCCTTTTCAGAATCCTTTTTCTTCCTTCTCTTCCACGATGCTTTCCTTCCCTTTTTCTTCTGCTACCTCTGGTCTTCAATACATTTTGACCCGACCGCGCTAGATCATGTTTAATTTTATTAAATACGACACCCAAATCTTATTTTTAAACGAAAATGACGTAAATATGGAAAGTTACAAAATTTATTTAAAAAAAAAAAAATAAAAAATAAAAAAAAAAAAAGTGAAAATTTTACTTCGATATATCCAAAATTTCAAAATTTTCACTGAAAACAGAAACAGAATTTTCGAATTTGCTATAAATAAAAAAAAAAAATAAAAAAAAAGTTTTTTTTTTTTTTTTTTTTTTTTTTTTTTTTATTTTATTTGGAAGAAATTAAAAAAAAAATAAAAATAAAATAAAATAAAACCGTAAATTCAATCTTGTGAGGAAGTTTGAAAACTTTTTAAAGTGTTCCTTTTTTAATTTGTAAGTTCAATAAAAGCCATATAACATTTCAAAGTTTCATTTATATTTAATTACAATGGAATTATTTTATCCTAAAAAATTTAAATTATAATTACGGAAACTCTCAGGATAGTTGTTTAATTTGAATGAAAATTAAAAGAAAAATAAATAATTAAATCTCTTTCATTTGGTTCTCAAAAAAAATTAATTTCAAAAAAATTTTTTTTAATGATTTACAAAATTCGAAAATATCATCAGTACAGATTGTCAATATTTGAATATATATAAATAGTTAAAATACTTATTTTATTTATTTATTTATATTTTAATATTTTAATTTATTTATTAATATTACATTTCGTTTATTTATTTATTTATTTAATTTATTAATATTTATGTTTTTTTGCAGATTTAAAAAAAGACCACACAGACCAATTCAAGAATCCAGAAGCTTCAGATCTAGCCACTGACGCAAGGGAATACTAAAATGAGATGGAACCAATTTTTCTGGAAGTAAATCGGAAAGTCATTGTCCTCTTTAACAGAAATGGGGAAAATCGTTTCTAGCAACATTTGAAAATATTTTTCTGCCTTAAGATTATTTGTGATTGTAAACGGTCCAATAATTCTATCACCCCATATCCCTGATCACAACATCAATTTACCAGCACTTTGCATCTTCGCCTGACTTATTCAGTGATGGTTAGCACTACTCTAATATCTTATTTTTTTGTCGATTAACCTTTCCTTTGGCGTAAAAATTTGCTTCATCGATAAACAAGATCTTAGATAGATTGTTCGCATCCTAGTTCGAAAATATAATGGCTTTCGTAAGAAACGCTCTACTGGTGATCTTCTTTCCCTTCTCTCTGACTCTACTAGTGATCTTTCCATTCTCTCTGACTCTTAGTCCTCCGCTCTTCGGCATTTCGGTGAATCTTTTGCTGGCCCGCTGGATATATCGAAAACCTTCGATAGAGTCTGGCACAAAGCTTTGATTTCCAAACTTCCCTTCCGTCTATCTGGGTCTTCTTTACAAAGATGCCGCTTTCCAAATGCAATTTGTAGGGATGAAATCTGTTTGCTTTCAAAAAGCGCCCGATACTCGATCTATTGATTTCATTAGACATAATTGTGAACTACTTTTTCGAGGAATCCATGTAATATAGGGGGAGGACGGAGCCCCGTCCGAAGCGATGCAAGTACCCCCCATTGGGCATAATCCACGGAGTGATAGGATGGGCTAGACCATTCCGTTTCACTCCGTTGCCCTTTGGTTCGTTCCTTTTCGCGTTTCATCTTCTCAGAGGGTTTCTAGTGTACCCTTGACTCACATTGGAGTGCCTATGCTCCACAACATTCCTACTTCTTCACATGTTTTCTACAAATTTACAAACGCTTACACTTACACTACCTATTGAATGAATTCAAAAATGGCAAAACATAAATCTGCCTCGGAGAATCCAAGAGGGGCGGATTCCAAAGATAGCCCCTCATCCACTCCTTCCCCATCACCACTTGGGAGTTGGTGGCCTCCGGTGATGGGGTTGGTGCCACCAAGACCTCTATGCCGACTTGTCCTGGTGCACGGTCTTCGTTTTTCATTAATTTCTGCAACATTCGCGGTCTTTTTTCTAATCTCCACTTTGTCGAACACCACCTCTCTTCTTCTAGACCTCATCTCTTGTTCTTAACTGAAACTCAGGTGTCTGAGTGCTCTGACAGCAAACCCTACTCTGTTTCCTCCTACTGTCTCTATCCTCAATTTTCAGCCAAAGGCGGATGTTGCGCATATGTGCGCAATGATGTTGTCTGTTCTCGTGTCTCTAATTTGGAGTCTTCTGAATTCTCTACTTTATGGCTTAAACTTTCTTGCAACTCTACAACTAAATTTCATTTGTTCTGTCTACTTATCTCCTAACTCTACAGACTATCCAAAATTCTTCGACTATCTTAACTCCAAAATGAAACACATTCTTTCTTCTTCTCCTTTTTCCGAAATCATCATTTTAGGTGATTTCAATGTTCACCACCGCCAATGGCTTTCATCTAGTTCTCATGATCCAGCTGGTGAACTCGCCTTCCAATTTTCTATCCAGAACAACCTTGAGCAGTTGGTGCATCTCCCTACCCGTATCCCTGACCGTCTTGGTGATGAACCCAACATACTTGACCTTTTTCTAACTTCTAATCCTTCTCCTTATACTGTTAAACTCTTTCCTCCTCTGGGTTCATCCGATCATCTTCTTATCTCCGTATATTGTAATCTCTTCAAGTCTTCCGCAAGAACGACCCCCGCCTTCGGCGAGGAGACGTTTCTGGCATTTCGGTGCCACTAACTGGTCTGACTTGCGGTCGTACTTTTCTGATTTTCCATGGAATGATTACTGTTTCCGTGGGAGGGGTCCCTCGGAAGTGTGCAGAGCGCATAACTGAGGTGATTCTCTCTGGCATGGAGGCGTACATTCCATATTCTTTCCCTTCCACTAAACCTAATAAACCTTGGTTTAACTCTGCTTGTTCTCGTGCTATCCGCCGCAGGGATGCTGCCTTCAGGGATTACCGTCGTCTTCAAACTCCAGAAACTCACGCAACTTATATTTCATCCCGGAATCGTGCAAAATCTATTCTTCGAGATACCAAAAACTCTTTTCTCCGTCGCAAATGCAATAATCTTTCTGGCTCCTCTTCCTCTCGCCCTTTCTGGCATTTTGCAAAAAATGTCAACTCTAACTTTGCTTCTTCCTCTTTCCCTCCTCTAGTATCTTCTGACGGTTCAACTGCCGTTTTGCCTTCCTCTAAAGCTGAACTCTTTGCTCAAACTTTTGCCTTCTAATTCAACCTTAGACGATTCCGGAGCTGTTCCTCCTCCTTCAACCCCCTCCAACTCATTTATGCCTAAAATTGTAATTTCTTCTAAAGATGTCATTTCTGCTCTCTCTGAGCTTAACACTAAGAAGGCGTACGGTCCTGATGGTATTCCTCCTGTGGTTCTCAAAACTTGTGCTTCCGAGCTTGCACCCTGCCTTGGTAAACTATTTCGTCTATGTCTTTCTACTTCAACCTTCCCTTCTTGCTGGAAACGTGCGCTCATTCAGCCTGTGCCGAAGAAGGGGGACCCCTCTCAACCCTCTAACTACCGTCCAATTTCTTTAACCTCCGTTCTTTCTAAAGTTTTCGAATCTATCCTTAACAGGAAGATTTGGAAACATCTCAATTCTTCTAATCTTATCTCTGATCGCCAGTATGGCTTTCGTAAGAAACGCTCTACTGGTGATCTTCTTTCCCTTCTCTCTGACTCTTGGTCCTCCGCTCTTCGGCATTTCGGTGAATCTTTTGCTTTGCGCTAGACATATCGAAAGCTTTCGATAGAGTCTGGCACAAAGCTTTGATTTCCAAACTTCCCTCTTTCGGAATCTATCCTTCTCTCTGTGACCTTCTCTCTGATTTCCTTTCCGGTCGTTCTATAGCAGCTGTTGTAGACGGCCACCGTTCTTCCTATAAATCTATTAATAGTGGTGTTCCTCAAGGATCTGTCCTATCCCCAACACTTTTTCTGCTTTTCATTAATGACCTTCTCTCTATTACTTCATCTCCTATCCACTCCTATGCTGATGACTCCACCCTTCATTACTCTTTTCATTTTGAAAGACGCCCCTCCCAGCAACAGTTAATAGAGGCAAGGAGGGTGGCCTTGGAGCAACTAACCTCTGATCTATCTCTCATTTCAAATTGGGGCAGAGAAAACATGGTTGTTTTCAATGCCTCAAAAACTCAATTCCTCCATCTCTCTACTCGACACAATCTTCCACACAACTATGATATCTTCTTCGAAAACACTCAACTCAAACCTTCATCTCTCCTTAATATTCTAGGTGTTTCTTTTTCTCGTGATCTTTCTTGGAAAGATCACATTACCTCTCTTTCTAAACAAGCTTCTAAGAGGTTGGGTGTTCTGAGGCGCCTTCAGCATTTCTTCACACCACCCCAGTTGCTTGCTCTGTATAGGGGTGTTGTTCGCCCCTGTATGGAGTATGCGTCACACATCTGGGGTGGTTCCACTCATACAGCTCTCTTCTGGAAAAGGTGGAGTCTAGAGCTTTTCGCCTTATCAACTCTCCTGCTCTCACTAATTCTCTCCAATCTCTTTCTGCCGTCGAAATGTTGCGTCACTCTCTCTATACTATCGCTATTACAATGGACACTGCTCTTCTGAACTCTCTCGTCGCATACCTCCTCCATTGAGAAGGGCTCGTGCGACTCGTCTTTCAACACAGTCTCATCCTTTCTCTGTCCAACTCTCTCGACCCCAGACTTAACCGCTATGCTCAATCTTACATGTACTCTACTGGTAAAGTCTGGAACACACTTCCTTCATCTATTTTCCCAACTTCCTATGACTTAGGCACCTTTAAAAGCCGTGTATCAAGTCATGTCGGCCTTTAATTTGATCATGTTTCCGACTTTCCTCCCAACTCTGGTGGAACATTAGTAGGCCTCTGGCCTTTGCCCTCCAGAGGTGAAATAAAAAAAAAAAAAAAAAGCGTAATGAGTATAGTATATGTTGTGTCTTTATCAGCGTCTGTATGATTTCTACCACTTCTCTGTTGATCTGCAACAGTTCATGTCTTTTAAAATTCTTTAAAAAGCTTTTCTACAATGCCGTGTGTGATGTTCATTCCGTGTTTCTCATTAAATTCTGTGGCAATCTTACGACTGCTTCCAGGCCCGGCCACCAGTATGATTGATTAATTATGGTCCACCCTATATATATATATATATATATATATATATATATATATATATATATATATATATATATATATATATATATATATATATATATATATATATATATATATATATATATATATATATATATATATATATATATATATATATATATATATATATATATATATATATATATATATATATATATATATATATATATATATATATATATATATATATATATATATATATATATATATATATATATATATATATAATTTATTTCTTTACATTTTGTCGGGTATCTCAAATCATTATTATTCATCTCTACACAAAATTTATATATTTCTGGTACGATTTTTTTTAATTTGATAATTCACATTACCTAGGTAGACCATAATAATTTTTTTTACTATGACAGTTGTGCATTAAATTTTTTTAAATTTTTTTCCTTCTTCTTCTTCTTTATTGCTGTGTTTAAATTTTAATGTATTTTTTTTTTCCTTCAGCCAATGTAATTCTTTATTTAATATTTTCTTCAGATATTTCAAATCTCTGTAAACAAGAAGATATAATTTTTTACTTTCGATATTTTTAATACTGAAAAGAAGACTGATAAGTGATTTAGACATTACAACTTTTTCGCACTTTAAAAATTACCATGCGAAATGTGGGGCATATACGTATTAACCATTCCTATATATATTATATATATATATATATATATATATATATATATATATATATATATATATATATATATATATATATATATATATATATATATATATATATATATATATATATATATACATTATTAAGTGCTAATTTGGTTCGCACTGAGATATTTATTTAAAAATTCTTTCTCCCTAATAATCACTTGTTATAAAACACAGATATTAAAACAGCTTTATTAGTAACATAATATTTCTTTTAAGTATGACAAATCCTAGCTTTCGTGGAGCATTTTCGCTCCACCTCTTTCAGGGTGTGTCAAGAAAAGAATTGTTGTTATGACTTTATTCCTCACTATTTTATAACAAGTGATTATTAGGGAGAATAGATATATATATATATATATATATATATATATATATATATATATATATATATATATATATATATATATATATATATATATATATATATATATATATATATATATATATATATATATATATATATATATATATATATATATATATATATATATATATATATATATATATATATATATATATATATATATATATATATATATATATATATATATATATATATATATATATATATATATATATATATATATATATATATATATATATGAATACTTTTTGCAGACGACACCACCCTGCATCATGCGGGATATGGTGTTATATATATATATATATATATATATATATATATATATATATATATATATATATATATATATATATATATATATATATATATATATATATATATATATATATATATATATATATATATATATATATATATATATATATATATATATATATATATATATATATATATATATATATATATATATATATATATATATATATATATATATATATATATGTAATTTGTTTTCGTTTCAGTATTAAGGTGAGCGTCCGTTTAATTCTAATTATTCTATGCATTACTCTACAACAATGATATAGGAACACTGAATATTAATTAGACCTTTTAATAGAAATTCCACTTCAATGCTTCACCCCAATTGTAAATATTTAAATTGCAAAATATCTTCAACATTATTTATCACAAACGGAAAGCCATCTATTGGTAACATACATATCGTGTGTGTTTTTTTTTTTGTTTTTTTTTTAATTAAAATTTTTAGGTTTTAAATTTTATTTATTTATTTTTAAATTAAAATTAAATTTTTTTTGGAAAAAAATGTTTTTTGGAGTCAATGATTTTTAATTATTACTTTGAAGAACAAAGTTTTTATATTGAAAGTTCGATTCTGTATTTTATAAAAAATTAACCAGTTTTTTGTCACTCCCGTGGCGTAAAGGTAGTGATTAAAATATCGTACTCGAAGGAGAAGGTTTGATCCCTAATGAGTAACTCTAGGAAGAAAATTCCTAAAAAATTCCCTTCCTTCAGTAGAGAAATATCAGTAGTGGTGAAAAAAAATAATGAATCAGTCGACTTCAATGGCAATACTGGTACATCATTAGTTAGTAAAACATTTAATTAATTTATTAATTAAGTAATTAATTTAATTAATTTTTTTTATTTCATTAAAATGAAAAACTGTAAAAGGAAAACGAAATTAGGGTTTGACAAATGAAACATTTAAAAAAAAAAAACAATTTACTTATGACTTCATGTAGGTGACATTATTTTCATGTTTATTAATCTTATGTTTTAATATTTTAATTTTTAATTTTTTCAAAAATATTTTCCAATAAATTACTTGTATTTTTAATGCTTGAAATATTAAAAACAAACCTGAAAATGAAGGTTAAGGAACTAAAAACAACATCGCTTTTCCATTTTTTTGTTTAAGCTGATTGGTATATATATATATATATATATATATATATATATATATATATATATATATATATATATATATATATATATATATATATATATATATATATATATATATATATATATATATATATATATATATATTTTTTTTTTTTTTTTTTTTTCACCTTAGTGTACACTTGCATCATTATGGGAGTGTCTATGCTCATCCTTCCCTCTTCTTCACATGAATCCTACAAATTTACAAGCGCTTACTCGTACTTTACTTTTTTAAAACAATCAAAATAGTGAATAATAAAGTTGTCTCGGAAAAGCTTAAAAGTGCGGCTTCCAAGTATAGGCCCTCTTCTACCCTTTTCCCCATCACCACTAGGCAGTGTTTGGCCTCCGGTGATGATGTTGGTGCCACTAAGACATTAATGTCGGCTTGCCCTCGTGCATAGCCTTCTTTCTCCATTAATTTCAGCAATATTCTAGGTCTCTTGTCCAATTTCCACTTTCTCGAACACTTCTCCTCTTCTAGAACTCATATCTTGTTCTTAGTTGAAACTCAGGTGTTTGAGTGGTGTGACAGCAAACCCTACTCTGTTTCCTCAAACTATCTCTATCCTCAATTTTCAGCCAAAGTCGGATGCTGCTCAAATGGGTGAAACGATGTTCTCTCTTCTTGTGTCTCTAATTTGGAGTCTCCTGAAATCTCTACTTTGTGGCTAAAACTTCTTCCACCTCTACAACGTTGTAGAGGTGGAACGATAGTAGAACGATTTTCAAGCTCTTCTGAAAGCCCCCAGCAGAATGCCATAGTAGCCCCAGTAGGGGTTCCAAGCACCCTCCTTTGGATTTAGATAGGTACCGAATTGCTACAGTGATTCGAAGCAGAAGATCTTGAAAACCGTTCTACTATGCCTTCTGCTCTTAGGGAGGCGGCGTAGCTCGGTGGTAGAGCCTTCTGTACATTGTTTAACGGCGACGCAATGGGTTCGAATCCTATCGTGCGGAAAATATATTACTAATATTAATATATTACTTATATTACTAATTTATTCGCAACAGTTGTTGTGCCCATGTTGGCGTTGCTTGACTTTGGTTGGCTGCTCCTGCCACCCAGGAGCACCCAGCAGAATGCCATAGTAGCCCCAGTAGGGGTTTCAAACACCCTCCTATTGATTTAATATATATATATATATATATATATATATATATATATATATATATATATATATATATATATATATATATATATATATATAAAATATAATAAATATATAAATTAAAATAAATTTGAATAAAAAATTAAATAAATATTGAAATTTAATTTAATAAAAATTTATTAATTATTAATATATATATATATATATATATATATATATATATATATATATATATATATATATATATATATATATATATATATATATATATATATATATATATATATATATATATATATATATATATTATTATATATATTATTTATTTAGAAATATTTTAAATTATGTTTCTCAGCCTCTAATGTTAATTAATCATTATTATTATTTATTATTATTATTATTATTATTATTATTATTATTATTATTATTAATTATTATTATTTTCAATTTTATAATCATTATCGTTTTTATTCTTTGGTGTAGGTTAGGTTTATTTATGATCATTAATAATAATAATAATAATAATAATAATAATAATAATAATAATAATAATAATAATAATAATAATAATAATAATAATAATAATAATAATAATAAAAATGATGATGATAATAATAATAATAATAATAATAATAATAATAATAATAATAATAATAATAATAATAATTAAATATTAGAAATTCATATTATTATTATTATTATTATTATTATTATTATTATTATTATTATTATATTTAAAATTGTTATTTTTTATTATTATTATTACTACTACTACTTTTGATATAATTATTATTAAAATATGAAAACAATTTAAAACAATATATGCAGAACATTATATTAATAATAGGATTATTATTCCTTGTTTTAAAAATAAATTGAACTAAATAAGATATCTGATATCCCTCACAAAATGCTGATAAGCTTTTATGTATTTTGTGAGTAATTTGTTTATCAGAAGTAAAAAAAACAAAAAAAAAACAAATGAATTTAATTTACAGCTCTTAATTGTCTTATTTAATTTGACTAATTTAAAAATATATATATATATATATATATATATATATATATATATATATATATATATATATATATATATATATATATATATATATATATATATATATATATATATATATATATATATATATATATATATATATATATATATATATATATATATATATATATATATATATATATATATATATATATATATATATATATATATATTATATATATATATATATATATATATATATATATATATATATATATATATATATATATATAGCGCAAAAAAAAAAAATTTGCGCTTTTGCGTTTTGCGCTAAATTTCGAAAATGTGCGCTTTTGCATTTTGCGCTTAACAACTTTTTTAAGAGCGCAAAAGCGCAAATTTGCGCTTTAAAAAATATTTTGCGCTTTTGCGGAAGTTTTTTGAAATTAGCGCTTACCAATTTGCGCTTCATCATTTTTCTTAATAAAAAACAATTTTGGGCTTATATTTCAGTTTCTTATTTAATCAGCCAAATTTTATTACTCTTTCTGCTAATTAAAAGTTAATACTTAAACTAGGAATGCCGATATATAAAAAAAATATCGATATTTAAGAAATATCAAATTGTCCTCGATAATAAAAGATATTGTATATATATATATATATATATATATATATATATATATATATATATATATATATATATATATATATATATATATATATATATATATATATATAATATATAATATATTATATATATATATATATATATATATATATATATATATATATATATATATATATATATATATATATGGTTTATTGAATATTTTGTTTATTGGTTTATTTGTATGGAACAAAAGCCTTGTCTTCCAATATTTAATAAAACTGACAAGGAGGTAATTGCCGAGTACATCGAAATAATTACGCCTATTGCTGTTAGGCTGCATATGTTGCAGGATGAGAAGAATGCGTACGCGGGGGTTCTATTGCCTAACCTCTTCCTCCTCAAGGACAATCTCGTGGAATTGCAACGAGAGGTGAAAAAACTTAACTATGCCAAAAGCTTAGTCAACTACTTACTAAAGCAGCCAAAGGCAAATAAAGGGAAAGAAAAGAGATTTGATCTGAGGTTTAGCAGGATTTTTGATGATTGTGATTTGCTTATGGCAACAGCTCTGCACCCTCACTTCAAACTCGGAGTGGCACATAGGTTAAATGAGGGGGAAGTATCCAGCTGTCAAGACGAGGATATTGGAGGAAATAAAGTGTAATATTGCATCGAATTTTACTCCTCCACATCAAGGCACTGAAGGTGATGGGAATGAATCTGAAATGGACCCATTTAAGG
>SEYY01018708.1:17500-20000 GCA_009176605.1 Armadillidium nasatum | reverse complement strand
ACCTATTAATAGATACTGAAACGTGAATGTGGTACAAAATGAATATTAATTTTTAGATATTTCTTTTCTTTAACTAATACAAAGAAATATCCTTAAAGTTTACTTCTTAATGTTAAGCCAAAACGAAAAGAAAATATTTAACATAAGTTTAGAAATTAAGACATAAATGTTGCCAAAAAACAATTATCTTTAAAAATGTTTTTACTCTAATTGGAGAATCAAAGTACTATGAAAGTCTACATTTTCATATTAAGATAAAGTGTAAAGAAAAACGTTTTCTTTGGTGATAACTTTAAAACTTACTTTAAGTTAACTTAAGAGTTAAAATTAAAACATGAATTTTGGTATAAAATGAATATTTTCTTTTTTTCCTTTATTTGAAATGTTAAAGTACCTATGGAAGTCTACATCTTACTATTAAACTAAAATATAAAGAGTTTAAAGATGTATTAAGGATGTACGTAAACACTTGCAAAAATTAATTTGGTAATAGAAATAAACATACAAGGTACAAAATTAATATTAATGTTTTAAAAAATGTTACTTTGAGTTAACTGATATATCGAAGATCTACCTAAGTCTACTTCTTAATAATAAGCGAAATTGTAAAATAAATAAAAACATTAAAAAAAATAAAGGTCTTTCGATGTTAAACTTGACACAATTGCTTATAGTAATGATCATATCATGAATGCGGTACAAAAGGAATAATAATTTCTAAAAATTGTTTCTTTGTTTTAATGGGTATATTGATGTAAGTAAGGAAGTCTGCGCCTTAATGTAAAGTTCAATAGAAGCGATACCTTAAACACTTACTTAAGTCAACGTAGGAGTTGATATTAATAAGTTAAGGGAGAATAAAAAGTATACTTTAATCACTTCCTGAGATTAAGGTAGGAGTCGATTTTACATGACTATGATACAAAATATATTTTATTTTTTAAAAACTATTTCCTTGTTTTAGCTACATTGACAAGTTTAAAGGAGACGATAGATTTGACACTTGCATGAATTAAAACAAAAATGTAGAAATTAAAACAAGAAGGTAGTAAAAAAAATGAATTCTAATTTTTGAAAATATTTCTTTGGCTTAATTGAAATGCTATAGTACCAACGAAGTCTACATCATAACATCAATCAAAATAAAAATAAAATTGATTTATCGAGGTGATAATTTAACGTAAGAATATAAATTAAAACGAATGTGATTCAAAATGAATATCTATTTTTAAAAAGTTTATATTTTTTAACTGAAATAAGCGAAGTAATACGGAAGTCTGCTTCTTAAAATTAAGTAAAAAAAATAAAATAAAATAAAAAAAAAAAAAATCTATTTAAAAAACGAGCTTAATTTAATATAATCGTAAAAATTAAAACATAAATGCTGTAAAAATACATTTTTAAAAATGTTTCTCAAACCGACACAGGATAGAAATTTAAATAATACAGTACACAATGAATCTTAATTCTCAAATGTTTCTTTGTTTTAATTGCTATATCGATGTTCCTACGGAAGTCTGCTTCATAATGTTAGACCACAATGAAAAGAATATAAAAATCTCCCGAGGTAATACCATAAAAACTTGCTTAAGTTAAGGAAGGTGAAAAAATTAAAACATGAATTTGGTACAAAATATTATATTTTTAAAAATGTTTCTTACCTATGTGCTTTAAAATGTTTACATCTGTAATGCAAAGAATAAAAAAATCTACCAGTAACGTAGGGGTGGAAATTAAAACAAGAATGTGGTACAAAATGAATACTACTTTTAAAAAATTTCTTTGACCTAATTGAAATTCTAATATTCCTACTGAAGTCTGCGTCTTAATGTTATGGGAAAATGTACAGAAAATACAGTTTTACCAAGATGATATCTTAAACACTTGCCTCAATTAACTGAATATCTATTTTTAAAATGCTTCTTATTTTTAATGCAAATACCGAAGTAAAATTAATATTAATTTTTAAAAATTGTTTCTTTGCTTTAACTAAGAAACGGAAAAAACTACGTAATTTTATTTCTTAATATTAAACAAAAAAGTGTTACTTTAAACACTTTTTTAATTTAAATTAATGCAATTTAATTTCTGAATATTTAATTTTGTAGAAATTAAAATATGAATGTGGTAATAATGAATATTAATTTTTAAAATTTTCCTTTGTTTTAATTGATATACCGAAGTACCTATAGAAGGCTACCTTTTAATAATAACCCAAAAATAAATATAAAAAAAATAAAAAATAAAATAAAAAATATAATAAAGAAATAAATAAAATAAAGATCTTTCAAGAAAGCCTTCAATACTTGCTTAATTAACATGGTATTACAAATCACAACATGAATAAGATTCAAAATGAATATAGATTTTCAAAACTTTCTTTCTTCAATTACAATTTCTTATTTCTTACAATTTCAATTTCATATTTCTTACGAAATAAGACACTTCCTTATTGGAACTTTCGAAATAGATATTTTTTTACTTGAATTCGACATTAATT
>SEYY01018708.1:0-5000 GCA_009176605.1 Armadillidium nasatum | reverse complement strand
ATCACCAGTAGAGAGTTCTTTACGAAAGCCTTACCAGAGATCAGAGAAAGGATTAGAAGAATTGAGTATTTCCAAATATTTCTGTTAAGCATAGATTCAAAATTTAGAAAGAAAGGAAGTTAAAGAAATAGGACGATAGTTAGAGGACTGAGAGAGGTCCACCTTCTTCCGCACAGGCTGAATGAGCGCACGTTTCTAGAAAGAGATGTTCGTAGTAGTAAAGCAGAGACGAAATAGTTTATCAAGGCAGGGTGCAAGCTCTGAAGAACAAGTTTTAGAACCGTAGCTCAGAGAAAGCAGAAACGACATCTTCAGAAGAAATTATAATATTTGGGATAAATGAATTGGATGGAGTTGATTGAGGAGGAATAGCTACGAAATCGTCTAAGGTAGAGTTAGATGCAAATGTTTGAAAGAAGAGTTCAATTTTAGTAGAAGTTAAAACGGGAATTGTTCCATCATTAGATGCTAGAGGAGGGAAAGAGGAAGAAGCAAAATTAGAGTGGTCTTTTTTTTTTTTCAAAATACCAGAAAGAGGGAGAGAAAGGAACAAGAAAAAATATTGCATTTAAGAAGGAGAAATTAGTTTTTGGTGTTACGAAGTATAGATTTTGCACGATTCCGGTATGAAATACAAGTTGAATGAGTATCTGAGGATTGAAGACGACGGTAATCCCTGAAGGCAGCGTTTCTGTGGCTGAAAACTCGAGAACAAGTAGAGTTCAACCAAGATTTGATAAGTTTAGTTAAAGAGAAAGAATATGGAATGTACTCCTACATGCTAGAGTGCCTACAACCTCGGTTATGCGCTCAGCACATTCCGAAGGACACCTCTCATGGAAGTAGTAATCATTCCATAGGAAATCAGAAAAATACATTTGCAAGTCAGATCAGTAGCAGCACCGAAGTACCAGAAATGTCTCTTCGCCGAAAGCGAGGCCCATTTTTGAGGAAGACTTGAAGCGACAGAACAAGAACCAGAGATAAGATGATCGAATGGACACAGAGGAAAAGAGAGTTTAGCAGTATAAGGAAAAGAATAAGAGGTTAAAAAAGGATCAAGTATGTTGTTAACATCACCAAGCCGGTCAGGGATACGGGTAGAGAGTTGCAACAACTGCTCAAGGTTGTTCTGGAGAGAAGAGTCGTAGGCGAGTTTATCAGTTGAATTATAAGAACTAGATGAAAGCCATTGGCGGTGGTGAACATTGAAATCACCTAAAATGATGATTTCGGAGAAAGGAGAAGAAAGAATGTGATCTATTTTGTACTTTAAAAATCCAAGAATTTTTTATAGTTAGTAGAATTAGGAGATAAATGGGCAGAATAAATAAATTTAGTAGTAGAATTTCAAGAAATCCATAGGGAATTCAAATGACTTCAAATTAGAGACACGAAGACAAACAACATTTTTGCGCACATATGCGAAACATCCGCATTTGCATGGAAATTAAGGATAGAGACAGTGGAAGGTAAGAGAATAAAGGCTTTCTGTCAGCGCACCCAAGCACCTGAGTTTCAGTTAAGAACAAGAGATGAAGTTTAGAAGAAAAGTGGTGGTGTTTAACAAATTCAGCTGAGGGGATATTTGAAAAAAGGCCGCAAATGTTACAGAAATTAAGAAAAAAAGAAGACCGTACACTGGGTCGGGTCGGACGCGAACACTTGGAGGCACTATCCCCATAATCGGAAGATGCCAACTCCCAAACGATGATTGGGTGAGGGATGAATAATTGGAATTCTTTGGATGCCGCCCTCCATGAATCTCCGATTCAGCTTTGTTTCGCTATTTTTGTTTTGTTTAAAAAGGTAATGCAGGAGAAAGCGCTAGTAAATTTGTGGGAATATGTGAAGGAATGGGGTGGAAAGGTAAAGGGAGCATAGACACTCCAATATCAGAAGAGGGTACACTAGAGACCCTCTGAGAAGGCGAAACGAAAAAATAAACGAACCAAAGGGCAACGAAGTTAAACGGAATGGTCTAGCCCATCCTATCACTCAGCGGGTTATGCCCAGTGAGGATATTTGTATCACTTTGGACGGCGCTACATCCTCCCCAAAATAAATTTATTATATATATATATATATATATATATATATATATATATATATATATATATATATATATATATATATATATATATATATATATATATATATAAATATATATAAATATATATATAATATATATATATATATATATATATATATATATATATATATATATATATATATATATATATATATATATATATATATATATATATATATATATATATATATATATATATTTAAAAAAAGGATACATATTTTAGTTTATTGTGACTTATAACATTTTTTAATTCCAATTTTTTAACTATAATCTGTCCAGGTTTCTGTAAGAGAAACCTGAACAAATGATATATTTCATTCTATGTTACGAGTCTAATACCAGAGAAATAGTAAATACACCTCGTGAAATCTTTAAAAATTAAAATAATTTGGGCATTGATCATTATTACCTTTTGATCAAGCTCAAATTACCAGTATTATAGGTTAATATGAGCAATTGGAAGTAGTCTTTATTTTCGTGTTACAAAAACTTGCTAAAATAAACATTTCATACTTGAAGATTTCGTACTAGACAGACTGGTAAATATTATGAAGGAGTAAACAAGATCAAAAGAACAATATATCTTCGTTCGTAATGCAGAAAACGTTAATTTTACAAATTTTCCTCCAGAGTTCTGTGTATTTGTGTATGTGTTTCCGAACGTGCTTGTGAGGAATTAATTCCAGTACCAAGTGACTATATCTTCATGAAGATCAAAAACGACTACAAAGAAAACTGGAGAAAAGATCTTCAACGAAGACTTAACCGTTATGCTCAGTCTTACATGTACTCAACTGATAAAATCAGGAACACACTCCCTTTATCTGTTTTCCCGGCTTCCATTGACGTGCACACTTTCAAACGCCGTGTATGGGACATGTCGGTTTGTAACTACCAAGATCCGATTTTTCCCAACTCCGGTGGAAATTAGTAGGCCTCCTGCCTTTGCCCACCAGAGAATAATAAAAAAAAATAAATCTCCTGTCAGTTGTGAATATTTTTGCTTGACACTGTAATAAAAGTGATAAACAATACCACTTATTTATTCAAATCTGGAATATGCGAATATGATGCTTGTTTATGGTTTTTTGCAACGGAAATACTACAGATGCTGTTGAAGAGTATCGTCAACTGTTTCAACATCAACGTTGAAATCGGGACAAAAAAAAAAAAAAAAAAAAAAAAAAAAAAAAAAAAAAAAAAAAAAAAAAAAAAAAAAACATTTATCAAAATTTCAATACATTGTGTGAGACCAATTGACTTTCCAGTGCGCAATTCATATTTAAACCTTAATATAAACAAAATGAAAATGAAATAGCATTCTGAATTTAGTGGAACAGAGCTCTAAGACTAGCTCAAGTAGAATTGCCGCTCAGCTTATAATTCCTAAAAAAAAAGTGATACGCACATTGCACGTATAGGGCTTATATTCATACCAACTACAGCTTGTGCAGTACCTACAACCAAGAGACCATGCAACTATGCACGAAGCATGCAATTATGTGGATGAATAATCGATAATTGTCGTTTAGTTCGGTATATACGTTATACTTATGAAGCAAAACTCACTCGTAACGGCGTCGAAAATACTCACAACTTTAATTGATGTTCTGAAGAAAATACCCACGAAATAGCTGAAAAAAAAATTTTGCATTGATATTCAGTTAACCACGTGTGGTGTGGGATTCTCGGTATTCATTTAACTGGTTCTTTTATAGTGGTAATCGCCTAACAGGATAACGTTATTTGAAATTTTTGCAAAATGAGTTACAAGGTCTATTAGATGTTTCATATTGTAAACTCTTCCACATTTTGATTCTCAGGTCATTCATTTTTTAAATGGAACTTTTAAAGAACGATGGATAACTGCCAAGGTCTCCAAACCTCACACCATTGGATTTTTTGTTTATGGGGCTGGTAAAAAAAAGTGAGGTATAAAAAAGAAAGAAGGCATCTGAGGTGCCCTAATTCGCAGCATTTTAAATGCTTCAGCTCACATAAAAGATAAACGTGAACTTAGGAGAACCACAAATGCTATTCGCAGACGAGCCAGAATATGCATAGAGGTCCATAGGGGAACCTTTGAAATTTTTGTAATATAAATCTACTTTTCAAAAAAACATGTATTAACCTGCTTGATCATACTTAAAACTTTCGAACGCTATAATTCGAAAACAAATGCAAACTGTTTTTCCATCATACGTTTGTGTGTAATATACATTCCCGGAGTGCGGTGCGCTCCTCTTGATTCACACACTAATATATATATATATATATATATATAATATATATATATATATATATATATATATATATATATATATATATATATATATATATATATATATATATATAATATATATTAATATATCGCAATACTTTTATCGGATAGTACAAACCGGATATCCATTATCCGGCCCATCCTAATATATATATATATATATATATAATATATATATATATATATATATATATATATATATATATATATATATATATATAATATATATATATATATATATATATATATATATATATATATATATATATATATATATATATATAATATATAATATATATATATATATATATATATATATATATATAATATATATATATATATATATATATATATATATATATATATATATATAATTTTAAAATGACTTTAAAGAAAACTAGAGGAAAGGTTATTAATGAAATTAAATCAATTATACTGACTATAATAGCGTTGAATTTATTCTATTGTATTATTATAATGAAGAGTAAGACTCCATTCCTATTTGTTTCTCTTTATTAAATGAAAATAAAGCGAAGAAATTTTTTAGTTTTAAATTTTTAATAATTTTTTTTTAATTAATAATAATAAAAAAAATTACTTTGAGTTATGTATCCAAAGTAAGAATTT
>SEYY01018707.1:32500-51993 GCA_009176605.1 Armadillidium nasatum | reverse complement strand
TTTTTTTATGTCTCCGGTGGGCAAAGGCCAAGGCCTACAATATCCACCGGAGTTGGGAAGCAATCGGATTCGGGGTCGCTAATGGCCGACGTGACCCGATACACGGCGTTTAAAAGTGTGCAAGTCAAAGGAAGTTGGGAAAACAGATAAAGGGAGTGTGTTCCAGACTTTACCAGTAGAGTACATGTAAGATTGAGCATAGCGGTTAAGTCTGGGGTCGGAAAGTTGGACAGAGAAAGGATGAGACTGTGTAGAAAGACGTGTCGCACGAGCCCTTCTCAGTGGAGGAGGTATGCGACGTGAGAGTTCAGAAGAGCAATGTCCGTTGTAATAGCGATAGTATAGAGAGAGTGACGCAACAATTCGACGGGAAGAAAGAGATTGGAGAGAGTTAGTAAGAGCAGGAGAGTTGATAGGACAAAAAAGCCCTAGACTCCACCTTTTCGAAAAGAGCTGTATGTATGGACCCACCCCAGATATGCGAGGCGTACTCCATACAGGGCGAACACCCCTATACAGAGCAAGCAACTGGGGTGGCGTAAAAAAACTACGAAGGCGCCACAGAACACCCAACCTCTTAGAAGCTTGTTTAGAGAGAGAAATAATGTGATCTTTCCAAGAAAGATCACGAGAAAAAGAAACACCGAGAATATTGAGAACAGATGAAGGTTTGAGTTGAGTGTTTTCGAAGAAGATATCATAGTTGTGTGGAAGATTGTGTCGAGTAGAAAGATGGAGGAATTGAGTTTTTGAGGCATTGAAAACGACCATGTTTTCTCTGCCCCAATTTGAAATGAGAGAATAGATCAGAGGTCAGTTGCTCCAAGGCAATCCTTCTTGCGTCTAATAACTGCTGTTGGGAGGGACGTCTTTCAAATTGAAAGGAATAATGAAGGGTGGAGTCATCGGCATAGGAGTGTATAGGAGACGAAGTAATAGAGAGAAGATCATTGATGAAAATTAGAAAAGAGTTGGAGAAAGGACAGATCCTTGAGGAACACCACTATTTATAGATTTATAGGAAGAACGGTGGCCGTCTACAACAGCTGCTATAGAACGACCAGAAAGGAAATTAGATAGGAGGTCACAGAGAGAAGGATAGATTCCGAAAGAGGGAAGTTTGGAAATCAAAGCTTTGCGCCAGACTCTATCGAAAGCTTTCGATATGTCTAGCGCCACAGCGAAAGATTCACCGAAACCCCGAAGAGCGGAGGACCAAGAGTCAGAAAGTAGGGAAAGAAGATCACCAGTAGAACGTCCTTTACGAAAGCCATACTGGCGATCAGAGATAAGATTGGAAGAATTGAGATGTTTTCAAATCTTCCTGTTAAGGATAGATCCGAAAACTTTAGAAAGAACGGAGGTTAAAGAAATGGGACGATAGTTAGAGGGTTGAGAAGGGTTCCCCTTCTTCGGCACAGGTTGAATGAGCGCACGTTTCCAACAAGAAGGGAAGGATCGAAGTAGAAAGGCAAAGACGAAATAGTTTACCAAGGCAGGGTGCAAGCTCAGAAGCACAAGTTTTGAGAACCGCAGGAGGAATACCATCAGGACCATACGCCTTCTTAGTGTTAAGCTCAGAGAGAGCAGAAATGACATCTTTAGAAGAAATTACAATTTTAGGCATAAATGAGTTGGAGGGGGTTGAAGGAGGAGGAATAGCTCCGGAATCGTCCAAGGTAGAGTTAGAGGCAAAAGTTTGAGCGAAGAGTTCAGCTTTAGTAGAAGGTAAAATGGCAGTTGTGCCATCAGAAGAGATTAGAGGAGGGAAAGAGGAAGAAGCAAAGTTAGAGTTGACATTTTTTGCAAAATGCCAGAAAGGGCGAGATGAAGAAGAACCAGAAAGATTATTGCATTTGCGGCGGAGAAAAGAGTTTTTGGTATCTCGAAAAATAGATTTTGCACGATTCCGGGATGAAATATAAGTAGCATGAGTTTCAGGAGTTTGAAGACGACGGTAATCTCTGAAGGCAGTATCCCTGCGGCGGATAGCGCGAGAACAAGAGGAGTTAAACCAAGGTTTATTAGGTTTAGTAGAAGGGAAAGAATATGGAATGTACGCTTCCATGCCAGAGAGAATCACCTCGGTTATACGCTCAGCACACTCCGAGGGACCCCTCCCACGAAAGCAATAATCATTCCATGGGAAATCAGAGAAGTACAACCGCAAGTCTGACCAGTTAGCAGCACCGAAGTGTCACAGACGTCTCCTCGCCGAAGGCTGGGGCCGTTCTTGCGGAAGACTTGAAGAGACAGAACAAGATACGGAGATAAGAAGGTGATCGGATGAACCCAGAGGAGGAAAGAGTTTAACAGAATAAGGAGAAGGATTAGAGGTTAAGAAAAGATCAAGTATGTTGGGTTCATCACCAAGACGGTCAGGGATACGGGTAGGGAGTTGCACCAACTGCTCAAGGTTGTTCTGGATAGAAAAGTTGAAGGCGAGTTCACCAGCTGGATATTGAGAACTAGAGGAAAACTATTGGCGGTGGTGAACATTGAAATCACCTAAAATGATGATTTCAGAGAAAGGAGAAGAGGATAGAATGTGCTCTATTTTGGAGCTTAAATAGTCGAAGAATTTTTTTTGGTCAGTAGAATTAGGAGATAAATAGACAGAACAAATAAATTTAGTAGTAGAATTGCAAGAGAGCTTAAGCCAAAAGGTAGAAAATTCATGAGACTCCAAATCAGAGACACGAGAGCAAATAACATCGTTGCGGACATATGCGCAACAACCTCCTTTGGCTGAAAATTGAGGATAGAGACAGTAGGAGGTAACAGAATAAGGTTTGCTGTCAGCACACTCAAGCACCTGAGTTTCGGTTAGAAATAAGAGATGAGGTTTAGAAGAAGAGAGATGGTGTTCGACAAAGGGGAAATTAGAAAAAGACCGCGAATGTTGCAGAAATTAATGAAAAAAGAAGACCGTGCATCGGGGCAAGCCGGACGCCGGGTCATGGCGGCACCATCCCCATCATCGGAGGCCGCCAACTCCCAAGTGATGATGGGGTGAGGGGTGGAGGTTGAAGGGCATTCTTTGGATGCCACCCCTCTAAGCATCTCCGAGGCAGCATTTGGTTTCGCCATTTTATTTTGTTTTTTTTAGGTAATGTAAGAGTAAGTGCATGTAAAATGTGGGAACATGTGAAGAATTGGGGTGGAGAGTTAGTTGGAGCATAGATACTCCAGTGTGAGGCGGGGGTACGCTAGAGAACCCCCTGAGAAGGTGAAACGCGAAAAGGAACGAACCAAAGGGCAACTGAGTGAAACGGAATAGTCTAGCCCATCCTATCACTCCGTGGGTTATGCCCAATGGGGGTACTTGCATCGCTTCGGACAGCGCTACGTCCTCCCCCTATATATATATATATATATATATATATATATATATATATATATATTATATATATATATATATATATATATATAATATATATTATATGTGTGTAAAATATTATTTTCTGCATGTATATCTTAATAATAAAATGTTGTTATCTTAATAAAATGTAATGTATTATATTAATGAAATATTATTTTCTGTATGTATGTTATATTAATATTATTTTCTGTATGTATATTATATTTATAAAATGTTATATATGTATATACTGTATGTAATATTAATAAAAAAAATAAAAAATATTTTTTTCCTTACTCCTACAAACTCATTTTTTATTTGTTTTTAAGAATTATAAGAAGGATGAAAATACATACAAAGCGTAGGAAAATAATAATAATAATATGAACAACGGAGAAATAATAATAAGAAGAAAAATAAATAATAATAATAAAAATAATAATAATATAAAGAAGAGAAAAAATAATAATAATAAGAATGAAGAAAATAATAATAGGGTAAGCCCTATTCGATCGGGGTTTTTAACATGAAACACGGACCCCGGTGGCCACGCGACCCCCGGCGGCCACGCGAACACCCGGCGACCACGCGAATCCCCGGCGGTCAAGCGAATCCCTCGTTGGAAGGGGGTGTGGGGTGGAGCACCATATATATATATATATATATATATATATATATATATATATATATATATATATATATATATATATATATATATATATATATATATATAATAATAATAATAATAATAATTATTTATTTATTTATTTATTTTTTATTTATTTATTTATTTGTTTTTTATTTTTATATTTTTGGTAGGTTGGGGTCACCCCGGGGGCCCCACCCCTTAATGGGACCTTATAACACCACAGATACCCTAGGGCTAACGCCACACCCACCCCTCTTAGACCACTCCCATGGGTCGCCAGATAGATACGCAACTACTTATTATATATATATATATATATATATATATATATATATATATATATATATATATATATATATATATATATATATATATATATATATATATATATATATATATATATATATATATATATATATATATATATATATATATATATATATATATATATATATATATATATATATATATATATATATATATATATATATATATATATATATATATATATATATATATATAATATATATATATATATATATATATATATATATATATATATATATATATATATATATATATATATATATATATATATATATATATATATATATATATATATATATATATATATATATATATATATATATATATATATATATATATATATATATATATATATATATATATATATATATATATATATATATATATATATATATATATATATATATATATATATATATATATATATATATATATATATATATATATATATATATATATATATATATATATAATATATATATATATATATATATATATATATATATATATATATTATATATATATATATATTAAAAAAAAAATTATTTTTGTTGTTTTTTTTTTAAATTCAGTGTACTTTTTTTTTATATATAATTTTTGTTTACGGTATTAGTACTCTCTTATTATTATTTTTTTTTTTTACACACACTGAGCAGTATGAATGGGGATAATTCGTTACCACCAACACATCCCGCACCCCAACCTTCTCCATATTTCCCCCGTTACATACCGGATGATGTCGATCTATGGCTGGTTCAATTTGATGCGGTTTGTCCTGCAAATTACACTTCCGACAGTAAATACAGAACTCTGCTTTCTTTACTTCCAGCAGAGGTCTTGCGTGTAGTGAGAGACGCTTTGCCTGGAATACAGAGGTCTCCAGACCCGTATGCAGAGTTGAAAGCACAATTGTTGAGCAGAGTCGCGCCCTCCAGAGAAGACCGCATTTCGCAACTGCTGAACCAGGACACCTTAGGGGATAGTACCCCACGCCAACTGATGGCTCATTTATTCAACCAGTTTGGAACTCCGCCGTCAGAATCCGAGACTTCCCTAATTCGGGGACTTTTTCTCAAGAAGATGCCTGCCTCCGTACAAAGTATTCTTGCTGCTCCCTTTCCCGCGACTCCGCTTCAGGAGTTGGCTGCTATCGCCGACCGTATTTTCAATACTTATCATTCGTCAGCTATCCATTTCCCTTCTGCCACTACAGCTTCTGTGTCTTCCTTTCCCGTTCCAGCTCCACCCCCAGCTCCAGCGCCTACGGATCATATTGTCGCTTCTGTAACCGCTCCACCTCCGTCAGGTTTAGTACCTGACCTGCAGACTCGGGTTACTAGTCTTGAAGCCAGGATGGATTCCCTGCAAGCTGCCATCAATTCCCTTATTATTTCTATCTCGCCTTACGACCGTTCTTGCCCTTCTAACCATTCTTATAGTTCCTTTACTCCACACAAGCGCGCTCCCACACCTTCTCGTCGGAAAGACACACCTTTTTGCTACTACCATAACACTAATGGCGATCGCTCTCTCAAATGCAACAAACCGTATGCTTATCAGGGAAACACCCCGACCAGTTAGTGATCGCTGTAGCTAACGCTGGCCCCACCTCTCAACTGACACTGCAGCTCCTTCTCCGCATCTTTGACCCGCTCTCTTCGCTTAATTATCTTATTGATACTGATGCACAGTTTTCATTGCTTCCGAAGGCTTGCATTTCTTCCACTGCTTTCCTAGGTCCCTCCTTATACGCTGCTAACGGTTCTAGCATCGCCACGTTTGGGGAAAAGAGTTGTTCTTTGAATTTGGGGCTCAAGAGAGCTTTTCGTTGGATCTTTACCATTGCTGATGTCTCCCAGCCCATTATCGGAGCAGATTTCCTCTCTCATTTTGGACTAGTGGTCGATCTGCGCCACAAGCGCTTGATTGACAACGGCACATCTCTCACTGCTCAGGGTTGTTTATTTTCTATTCAGCACTTCAACATTTCTTCGGTAGTGCCTTCCTCTGCTCTTGCTTCTTCTGCGTTCGCTTTCATACTCTCTCAGGACTTTCCTTCGCTCATTCAACCTTGTTCTGCAGATGCACCTGTGAAACATAATTTGGAGCACCACATTGAGACCTCAGGCTCCCCTGTTTTCGCTCGCCCTCGCAGACTCGCCCCGGAAAGGCTCAAAGTCACTCGAGCTGAATTTGATCACATGCTTGAACTTGGCATTATCCGCCCATCTAAGTTGCATGGTCTTCTCCTCTTCATTTGGTTCCTAAGTCCACGCCAGGAGACTGGCGTCCCTGTGAAGATTATCGTGCCTTTAATGCTGCCACCGTGCCAGACAGATATTCTCTCCCACACATTCAGGATTTCACTTCACATTTACATGGTTGTACAATATTCTTAAAGGTAGATTTGGTTCGCGCGTATCACCAGATTCCTGTTGCCCCAGAGGATATTCCTAAGACTGCCATCACCACGCCCTTTGGTTTGTTCGAGTATATTCGCATGCACTAAATTAATATGGATTTATTAAAATTTTACTACAACTTAAATTTTTTAAAAATTGAAATTGTTTTAAAAGCATAAAAATTAAATGAAATTAGGTAAATTTTGACATTTGAAAATCATATAAATCTTAGCATTTTTAAATAAAATATAATTGATGTTTTTCAATTTTTGTCTTTCTGGAAAGTTTTAAAAGCAAAAACTGAAATGAAAATAGGTAAATTTGGAATTTCAAATTTCATTTAAATTTTAGTATTTAATTAAAATAATATGGATTTACTACAATTTTTTATGTTCAGAAATTTTTTAAAAGCGTAAATATTAAATCAATATAAGTAAATTTATTTTTTCAAAATTCATTTAAATCTTCGTATTTTTAAGGAAAAAAATATGAATTTATTGAAAATTTTTCTTTCTGAAAGTTTTTTAAAAACAAAAAATTAACTGAAAATTGGTAAATTTTAACTCTCAAATTTCATTAAAATTTTAGTATTTTTAATTAAAATAATATGAATTTACCCCAATTTTTTTCTTTCTGAAAATTTTTAAAAGAATAAAAAGGAAATTAAATTTGGTAAATTTGCTTTTTCAAAATTCATTTAAATCTTCGTATTTTTAAGTAAAATAGTATGGACCTAATACAATTTTCTTCTTTCTGAAATTTTTTAAAAGCATGAAAATTAAATGAAAACATAAATTTTCTTTATAAAAAATCATTTGAATTTTAGTATTTTTTACTAAAATAAAATGGATTTATTCAAATTTTACTCCTACTGAAATTTATAGAAGCATAAAAATTAAATGAAAATTGGTAAATTTGTTTACTCCAAATTTTTTTTCCAATTTTCGAACTTTTAATAAAAACAAAATGGATTTATTCAAATGTTTTTCCTTCTGAAATTGATCTAAAAGCAAAAAAAAATAAAATAGAATAGGTAAATTTGCTTTTTAATAAAATTTAAATCTTACTATTTGTAATGTAAATAATATGTATAATTCAAATTTTCCTTTTACTGAAACTTTTTAGAAGCATGAAAATTAAATGAAAATATGTTATTTCGCTTTCTCAAAAATCATTTAAATTTTAGTATTCTTAATTAAATTAATATCGAATTCCAAGTTTTGTCTTTCAGAATTTTTTTTTTAAGCTAAAAAATTAAATGAAAACAGGTAAATTTTCTTTCTTAATTAAAAATCATTTAAATGTTCGTATTTTGAAGTAAAATTATATTGATTTATTAAATTTTTTTTTTATTTCTGAAATTGTTTTAAAAACAAAGTTAAATGAAAATAGGTAAATTTGCTTTCTCAGAAATCAAATAAATATTTGAATTATTATTTAAAATAATATGGATTTTTTAAATTCACCCATTACTGAAGTTTTTTTTAAAAGCATGAAAATTAAATTAAAAAAACTTGTTTTATGATAAGTGATTAAGATTTTCGTATTTTTAATTAGAATAATATGGATTCAACACAATATTTGTCTTTCTTAAAAAATTTTTTTAAAAGCATAAAAATTAAATGAAAAGTGTAAAATTTGGTAAATTTTGGTAAAATTTTCAAAAATCATTTAAATCTTCGTATCTTTAATAAAAATAATATGAATTTATTCCAATATTTTTCTTCCTGAAATTGATATAAACTATGTATTTTTAAATAAAATAATATGGTTTATTTCAATTTTTGTTTTTCTGAAAAAGAAATAAATTAAATTAAAATAGGTAAATTTGCAATCTCAAAATTCATTTAAATCTAGTATTTTTAATTAAAATAATTTGGATTTATTACATGTTTTTTCTTTCTTAAATTTTCTTAAAAAGCATAAAAATTAATTGAAAAATTTCCTTTCTAAAAAATCATTTAAATCTTCGCATATTTTAAGTAAAATAATAGGGATTTATCGTAATTTTTTTCTTCCTGAAATTGTTTTAAAAACAAAAATTAAATGCAAATAGATAAATTTGGTCTCTCAAAAAATCATATAAATCTTCGTATGTTTATATAAAATTATATGAATTTATTTCAATTTTTGTCTTTCTGAAAATTTTGAAATCAAAAATTTAAATTAAAGTAGGTAAATTTGCAATCTTAAAATTTATTTAAATGTTGGTATATTATATTAAAATATCATGGATTTATTACAATTTTTGTCTGTCTGAATATTTTTAAAAGCATTAAAATTAATTGAAAGTAGGTAAATTTGTTTAATGAAAACTTATTTATATTTTCGTTATTTAATTAAAATAATATTCATTTATATAAATGTTTGCTTTTCTGAAATTTTTTAAATGAATAAAAATTAAATAAAAATAGATAAATTTCTCTTCTCTAAATCGTTTTGAACCGCATTTTTAATAAAATAAAAAGATTTTTTTCAAAAAATTTTTTTTTGTGTCAAATACTTTTAAAAACATGAAAATTAAATGAAAAACTATAAATTTTTTTCTCAAAATTAATTTAAATCTCCGTATTTTTATTTAAAATATGAATTTGGTCTACTGTAATTATATTTAAAAAGAAAATAATTCATTTTTCTCATTTAATTAAAGAATAATAAAAGAAATCAAATAATTAGAATAATAAGAGAAATAATACAAGACGTGCTCAAATACTGAAGTTTAAAAAAGTAAAAGATTAATTTAATTATCATCGAATTAATTTTTATAAGTAAGAATTAGACGATTTTCATATTTTTTCAATCACTTTTCTGCAAATCTAACATTTAGAAATTGTACTGAAAAAAATTCCCTAAATTAAAGTAGCATAGAGGTATAAATAAAATCGAAAATAACAAATGTATTTATTTTTTAAAATTAAATAAATTTTAATTTTTTTTACTAGAAAAAATAAAAAATGTAAAATAAAAAAAATGTGACAAAATAACTTAACATATAAAAAAAATCTAAAATATAAAATAATATAAAATATAAATGTAAAATAATTTAAAAAATCTAAAATATAAATATAAAAATAAATAAAATATAAAAAAAGTTGAATAAATATAAAAAAAGTTAAATTTAAAAAAAAAAATAAAAAAAAATTTATTTGCTTTAATTCTACAAAAAGATAAATCTTTTAGAGAAGAATTTTAAGGAAATAAAGAAATTAATTTTTTAATTTTTATTCTTACATACATTATTATGAAAGGGTAAAATTAAAATTTCAATAATATTGAGATTTCTAAATATTTTTATTAGGATTTTTATGAAAATAAAACGAAATAAAAAATTATGTTTATAAGGGAGAAAAATGATTTTATTTAAGATTACTTACCTGAGAAATACGAAATTTTTTTAAGTGGAAAACTTGGCTTCTTATTCGTTTCCATAATCTAGGGTATTTTCGGAGGTGAATGTTAGTATTTCAAACTTAAAGTAATTTTTAGAACTACTTAAAAGGTATTTATCTAAACCGTATTTTTAAAGAAAAATTAAATATTGAATTTTTAATATTTAAAATTTGCTGTCTTTTTTTAAAATAAAAAATTAATTAAAAAATGACGAATGTTATGGAAAAACAGAACGAAGATTTGATTTCTCCATTAAATTTTTTTTGGTTTACATATTTTTTAACGCATTTTATTTAAATCGTTCAAATATGAAGTTTACTTAATTCTTCTGTAGCTCCATTTATTTATAAGAATAAAAAAAAATATGAAACTAAAAGTTTATAAACTTTAAGAATAAAATATAAAATCAAAATTTTTATTTATTAGAGAAAAAATGACTTATTTTTTCATTATTTCTCTTATTAAAAGGATATTTTTAGATCAGAAAAAAGTTGGTTATATTCCAATTATTTAAATTCATTTTTAGAAAATTTTAGTAAGGAAAAAGTTTATTTTTATTTTTTTCTCTATTAAATTTCTATAAATCCATCAGTCGGAAATTGGTATGCCTCATAATTAAAAAATTTTATGGACTTTAAAAAATCAAAAGCAACAAAACATCGTATTTGCAAAGAAAATTTAAATCAAATTTTACTTCCTTTACAAATAAAGTTAAATTTGAAATAATAATTATAATACAATTTTTTTAGGGGATGAATCATTTGCAATAATTATTTAAATTTTATTGCCGTTAAAAATATTTGCCTAAAATGACAGATTTTATATTTTACTAACACTAAGTTTCCTAAAGTTTTAAATAATTTCATTAAAAAGTGAGAATTAAAAATAAAATAAGGAATTCAGATTTTTAAATTTGAAACCAAAGATCAAACCATTTAAAAAATTTTGTTTAAAGAAATAAATATGATGTTATTTTGGATAGTTTATCTTTTAAATCCGAAATATTTGGAACAGAAAACCTTGGTATTTTTCAAACTTTTTTGAATCATATTTCCTAATTCTAACTTCTTAATTAAAATAGATATTAATAAATCTTATTAGTTAGTATATAAAACGGGAAAACTCTATTTTGAATAAAAATAAAAATACTGTTTATATATATATATATATATATATATATAATATATATATATATATATATATATATATATATATATATATATATATATATATATATATATATATATATATATATATATATATATATATTTAATAATATTTTGGTCTCACATATTAAAATATTTCAATTTTGTAAAAGACAAATTTTAAGGAAATTGTGGAAGAAATATTTTTAATTTTTCATAAAATTGTTTTAAGTTTACATAATCTTTTTGAAGAAATCGTTATTTAATGAGTACTCTTATTTATTAATTTAATATTAAATATAAATATATGAAATATAAAATAAAACAAACCCAAAAATTCTTGGGAGTTTTTTTTAATTCATTTTAATTGGAAAATAATTAAAAATTTTGATTTTTAATTTAATAAGTTTTCAATAAAATTAGCTTTTGCAATTAATTCCTCTTAATTAAAAATTTTGGAGAAAAAAATAAAATTTAAAGACACTAAGCTTCTTTTTGTGCATGAAAGATTATAAATAAGAATGGATATGATTTGGAAGATTAATTTTTAAAAGAATTAAAGAAACGAATTTTCTTGTTTTCATATTTTGTCAAATTTACATTAAATTTATATTAAAACGGCGATTTTATGTAAACTAATATTTCGTATGGTTTTCTACATCTCAAAGAAAAGTTAAAGGACAAAAACAAAAAATTAATTTGAAACGATTTCGAAAGAGTTGTTTTAAGTGCAGAAAATTATTTATTTTTTTATTATTTATAAAATGAATAAAAAAATTTACATTTTTAATTACTGATTTCTCATGAAATTTCACATTGATAGGATTGAACTATAAAACATAAAATTTAAAGAAATTTTTGAAGGAAAAAAACACCTTTCTAAAGAATCTTAAGTTTAGATAAAAAGTATTTTAAAAAAATGAAATTTAAATTAATCGAATTTTAAACTTAAATTTTTTTCCTATATGTATTTGCGATTTCAAGGATATAAAATATTTATTTCCTTCATATTTTAAATTCATATTTCCTTTCTTATTATTCCAAGATTAAGCTTTCAAATATAAATTTTAATTAAAGATATGAATGTACTGATATTTATGAGTTTTCAACTTTTATAAGGTAGCAAGAAATTTTAAAAAGAAGAAGAAAAGCAGAAAAATACAGTTTGAAAATAATTTTAATCATTCAGATTAAAAATTATTTTCATCAAAATCTAAGTATTTTTCAAGAAAAAGAAACGAATAAATGATTATTTCCAATCAGCTTCTTTTCACAGTACTTCAAGATTCAATTTATTTTAATTTAATTTTTCATTTAATTTTCAAGTTTTTCCTAAAGATTTCAAAAAGAGAAAATTTAAAATGAGTTTTTATCGAGTTTCAAACTCTTTAGAGATACTTAATTGGTTATTAATATACATATAAGATGGTAGTTCATAAATGACGCTAATATTTATTTTCTACAAATTGTTTTGAATTACTTTAATATTGATCAAATATAGATCTATGAAAAATTTAAGTTTTTGATAATCAAACTTGTCAATACAAAATTTCAATTGAAAAGAATATTAAACTTGAACAAGATACAAAATATTCGTATTGTTTTTCAGTCAGTTTCAAGAGAAGGAAAATATTCGCTTTTTCATTTAATTTTTAAAGTTTTCCTAAAAATTTCAGAAAGATAAAATTTGAAGTGAACTATTATTTAAAATTTCTATATCTGTAATGCCATATATAGAAAACGATTATAAAATTTTTATTTAATTTAATGCTACTCTTTCATATTTAATTTTATTAGACATTTGAGATCAAAATTCGTGGAAGTTTTTATTTTAAAAATGAAATATTTCTTTCATTTTATTATAAGATTTAACTTTAAAGTGTAAATTTTAATTGAAAAATCAATATTTTTTTTCGTTTTCAAAGTTTCTTTAAATATTTATGAAGTATATATATAAAAACTTCGAAAATTTTGCAGAAAGAAGAAAAAATTTCTTAATTTTTTAACGAAATATTTTAAGCCTTACGTTGAATTATAAAAAATGATAAAATTTTAATTAATTTATAAATCAATAAATTTTATAATCGTTTTCTATATCTCGTACTACAGATATTGAAATATTAAATTAATGAATGATATTATAATATATGAAAAATAATTAAGACAATAGTAAAAGAATACAAAAATCTTTCTTTTAGGTGCAGAAGTCGAAATAATATTTTATTTCTGATGTTTTAAATTTTGATTTCCTAAACATTTTTGAACTACATTTATATATGTATTACAAAAAGCTTAATATATGTATAAATTTTAAAGAAATAAAAGTGGAGAATTTTTCCGATCTCTCAAATTTAGTTGAAGTTTATATAAAATTTTTAAAAACTCAAAAACAAAACTGAATTTTCTAGTACCAGTCAAAATTTCGATGTTGATTTTTAACTTCCATATTAATTAAAATTTTTAGAAATACATAACTATTAAGAAATTTAATTTCTAAATTTTTATGAAAAATTAAAAAACAATTTCCTCTACATTCCCAATCATAATGTCTTTTCACTTTATTGAAAGATTCAATTTTGAAATCTAAATTTTAAGCAAAATTAAAGGAAAAAAGTTTTCCCTTTGTAAATAAAAATGAAAAATTTTCATCAAATTTTCAAGAAAAACTGCAATTTGAATGGAACTAATAAATTTCCAATCGTTTTCTATATTTCTCAGAAATGTGAATATAGGAAAACATAAATTAACGTGTAAAAAACGGATTCAAAAATTTTGATCAATTAGAAAATTATTTATTTTTCAAATTTGTCTAATGAAAAAAAATTTAAACATAAAAAATATCGAATTGGAAATTTTTCAATCTTAACTTTGTTCTATTTTATTGCAAAATTCAGCTTAAAAATTAAATTTTAAAGAAATTAATAAACCAAAATTGCTGTTTTTAAAACCGTTTTATACGTCAAAATAATTTTTTTAAGAAAACAATTTCAATTTTAAGTGAAAATTTATTGCAAAATTCCCATTAACATAATGTTAATAAATTTCATTTGTTTTGGTATGACTTTAAAACATAGTAACAATAATTAAATAAAAAGATTTCAAAATGTTTTTAGATGAGATAATTACTTAAAATTTTCTGATTATTTAATCGATAAATTCCAGATTCTTAATTAATGAAAAATCGAATTTCTAAATATTTGTCTTAATTTCTTTTCTTTTATTTTAATGTTAAGCTTTAGTAAGTTATGATAACTTAGGTAGGTCAGGTAAGGCTGGGTTGTGTTAGGTAAGATTAGGATAGATTGGGTTAGGTTAAGTTAGGTTAGGTAAGGATAGGTTGATATATAAATTTTAAACATGAGAGTACGTTAATTTACTCATTTTTTTCAAATGTACGTAAAATTTTAAAAAACCCAAATATTAAGTTTAAGCTAACATATTTAAATTGAATTTAACATTTCTAAACTTTAGAATTATTTAACATAGAAGAATTTGAGTTTTAATTTTTGTGTTTTAATTTCTATTTTTTATATTTCAAAACTATTAAAACTTTGAGATATTCATATTGTTTTTCCAGTCTGTTCCTTCTACATCTGACAAGAGTAAATTGATATTAAAATTTCACATTTAGAAATTAAAGAGAATCAAATCATCAATATTTTCATTAAAACGAAATGTTCATTTCTTTAATATATTTTCTCATTTTATTCTATTATTAAATTTTAAATGAAGTGAATAAATCAAATATTTTTTTTATTTATATTTTGTCAAATTTACATGAATTTTTAATTAAAACTGCGATTTTACATAAACTAATATTTCGTATTATTTTCTACATCTCTAAGAAAAGATAAAAGACAAAAATAAGGAAAATAACTTGAAACTAATTCTAAATTCTTGTTTCAAAAGCAGAAAATTATTTTTTATTATTATTATTTATGAAAAATAAAAAAATTTACGTTCTAAATTTCTAAAGAATTTTCTATTTGACAGGATTTTTATTAAAACATAAAATTAAAAAATTTCTAGGGTTAAAGAAAAATTTTTAAAAAGCATTTATTTCAATTAATACATAAATGCATTGATGTTTGGGGAATTTCAAGTTTTTAAAATGTATAAATTTAAAAAAAAAAAAAAAAAAAAAAATTATTTTAAAAAAAAAAAAAAAAAAAAAAAAAAAAATTTTTTTTTTTTTATTAAAATCTTCATATTTAAAAAAAATATATATATATCGAATTAAGGAATAATTCCAATCAATTTATTTTCAATACATTGCAAGATGCAACTTTAACATAACTTTTTGGAAATTAAAGAAGGAATATTTTCACCTTTTCATTTAAATTTTAAGGTTTTCGTAAAAATCTTATAAAGAGAAAATTTAAATAGAACTATAATTGACTTCAAACTTTTCACAGTACCTGTTATCAAAATACGAAAAGGAAAGTAGTTCAAAAAATTTAAGCTTGAATAGACTTATTACCAAGGTTATTTAATTTTTTTTAAGTAGTTGATATAGTTTAATTTGTTGATATAGTTTAAATATCGCTTTTTTAGCAAATTTTTTAATAAAATTTGGACCACCCTTTGATTTCCAATACAAAATTAAAAATATATGACTTTACGAAGGCTTTCGCTCATCTTTGTAGTCGTTAACACCTTTTATCCACAATTTTGTATAATATTGTTCATAATTACTTATTTTTAATTATTATATCCTTTTTTAGAATTCATCTTTCATCTTTTATTATCAAACAATTCATCTTTTATCTTTGATTATCAAAAAATAAATTTTTTTTAAATCTATATTTTCTCTATATTAAAGTATTTCAAAATAGTTTACAGAAAATTAAAATTAGCTCTATTCAAACCTATATTATTGAACTACCATCTTATTTGCGTATCACTAACGGATTCAGTTAACAGTTTGAAACTCATAAGAACTCATTTTAAATTTTCTCTTTTTGATATCTTTTGGAAAAACCTGGAAAGTAAATGAAAAAATCAGTACATTCATATCTTTAAAATCTTCGAATAAAGAGACAGGAATTATGAATTTAAAATATGAAGGAAATCAACATTTTTTATCCTTCAAATCGCAAATACATATAGGAAAGAAATTTAAGTTTAATTTTCGATTAATAAAAATTTCTCTTTTTTAAAAAAATTTATTTTAATTTAAAATTCTTTAAAAAGTTATTTTTTCCTTCAATCTTTAAATTTCATGTTTTTCAGTTCAATCCTATCAATGTGAAAAGTCATGAAATCAAAAATTTAGAGCGTAATTTTTTTTATTCATTTAATTTTACTTAAACTTGAAAATTTTATTTAAACTTAAAATTTTATTTTAACTTAAAATTCTTAAATAAAAGGTATTTTTCCCTTCAATAGCTTCTTTAAATTTTATGACTTACAGTTCAACCCTATAAATGTGAAAATTCAAATGAAATCAATAAATTATACCGTAAATTTTTTTATTCATTTGATTTTTTTTATAAAAAATATTAAAAAATAACAAAATAAATAATTTTCTGGTAATAAAACAATACTTTTGAAATCATTTCAAATTAATTTTTTGTCTTTGAGATGTAGAAAACGATGCGAAATATTAGTTACATAAAATCGCCTTTTTAATATAAATTTTACAAAATATGAAAAGAAAATTTCATTTCTTTAATTTTTTAAAAAATTAATCTTCCAAATCATATCCATTCTTATTTACAATCTTTCATGCACAAAATGAAGCATAGTGTCTTTAAATTTTATTTTGTCCTCCAAAATTTTTAATTAAGAGGAATTAATTGCAAGAGCAAATTTTATTGAAAAGTGATAAATAAATTAATAATCAAAATTTTGAATTATTTTCTTATTAAAATGAATAAAAAAACTCCCAAGAATTTTTGGGTTTGCTTTATTTTATATTTCATATATTTATATTTAATATTAAATTAATAAATAAGAGTACTCATTAAATAACGATTTCTTCAAAAAGATTATGTAAACTTAAAACAATTTTATGAAAAATTAAAAAAATTTCTTTCACAAGTTTCCTTTAAAATTTCGTCTTTTTACAAAACTGAATATTTTAATATATGGGACCAAATTATGATTATATATATATATATATATATATATATATATATATATATATATATATATATATATATATATATATATATATATATATATATATATATATATATATATATATATATATATATATATATAAACAGTATTTTTATTTTTATTCAAAATAGAGTTTTCCCGTTTTATATACTAACTAATAAGATTTATTAATATCTATTTTAATTAAGAAATAAGAATTAGGAAATATGATTCAAAAAAGTTTGAAAAATACCAAGGTTTTCTGTTCCAAATACTTCGGATTTAAAAGATAAACTATCCAAAATAACATCATATTTATTTCTTTAAACAAAATTTTTTAAATGGTGTGATGTATGGTTACAAATTTAAAAATCTGAATTCCTTATTTCATTTTTAATTCTCACTTTTTAATGAAATTAATGAAAACTTTAGGAAACTTAATATCAGTAGAATATAAAATCCATTTTATGCAGATATTTTTAACGGTAATAAAATTTAAATAAATATTGTAAATGATTCATTCCCTAAAAAATTTCTTATAATTAATATTTAAAATTTAACTCTATTTGTAAAGGAAGTTAAATTTATGATTCAAATTTTCTTAGGCACTTTATTTTCGATTTTCTGAAATCCAAAAAATTATTTAGTTATGAGGTATACCATTTTCTGACTGAAAGATTTTAGAATTTAATAGATCAAATTTTTTTAAAAAATTTCCTGTCTAAAACTTCCTAAAAACTTATTTAAATAATGGAAAATAACCAAATTTCTTTTACATTAAAATATCGTTTTAATAAGAAATAATGAAAAAATGTCATTTTTCTCTGATAAATAAATAATTATTGAACTTATTTTGATTTTATATTTTATTCTTAAAGTTTTTAAACTTTTAGTTTCACATTTTTTATTCTTATAAATAAACGGAGTGCCAGAAAAATTAACGAAACCTAATATTTGAATGATTTAAATTGAATGTGTTAAAAAATATGTAAACCAAAAAAAAAAATTTAATGGAGAAATCAAAATTTTCATTCTTTCATTTCAATAAAATTCGTCATTTTGCAATTAATCTTTTATTCAAAAAAGACAGCAAATTTTAATTAAAAATTCAATATTTAATTTTTCTTTAAAAGTATATTTTAGTTAAATCCCTTTTAAGTAGTTTTAAAAATTACTTTAAAGTTGAAATACTAACATTGACCTCCAAAAATACCCTAAATTATGGAAACATTAAATGCCCATTTTACTACTTAAAAATTTCGTATATCTAAGATAAGTAATCTTAAATTAAATCATTTTTCTCCCTTATAAAAGAAATTTTTTAATTCGTTTTATTTTATTTTTCGTACGCTCTTCTAATCATAATAAAAAACTTTAGAATCTTAATATTATTGAAATTTAAATTTTATGCTTTCATAAAAATTTATGTAAGAATAAAAATTCAAAAATTCATTTCTTTATTTTCATAAAATTATTCTCTAAAAGATTTATCTTTTTGCAAAATTAAATCAACTTAATATTTTATGTATTTCATTTTTAACATAAAATACATATATTTTTGTTATTTTCTATTTTATTTAAACCTCTAAGTTATTTAATTTAGGAATTTTTTCCATTACATTTTCTAAATATTAGATTTGCTGAAAAGTGAATGAAAAAATTAGAAAATAATCTAGTTTTTAATAATAAAAAATGTTTGCATTTTTCGAATGAAAATTAAAATAATCTTTTTCTTTAATTTATCCTTCAATTTTTGAACTCGTTTTTTTTCAATTTCTTTTATTATTTATACAAACGTACCTATTACTAGATATAAAGAAAAATATATAAAATTCAATATTAAATTACATTACAATTTTTATTAATATTTTCTTTAATCTATTAAAAGTTAATGAAAAAAAATATTTTCATTCTTTATTTTTTTAAAAATTAATATTGTAAAGTTGAAGAATTTGAAAAGATTTTAAATATTTAGGAGATCGATATTTTATTTTTCTTGCATAAAATGAAGCTTAGTGTCTTTAAATTTTATGTTCTTTTCCAAGATTTTTGATTAAGAGAAATTACTGGTATATGCATGCAGAAGCTAATTTTACTGAAAACTGTTTAACTAAAAT
>SEYY01018707.1:17500-27500 GCA_009176605.1 Armadillidium nasatum | reverse complement strand
TATATATATATATATATATATATATATATATATATATATATATATATATATATATATATATATATATATATATATATATATATATATATATATATATATATATATATATATATATATATATATATATATATATATATATATATATATATATATATATATATATATATATATATATATATATATATATATATATATATATATATATATATATATATATATATATATATATATATATATATATATATATATATATATATATATATATATATATATATATATATATATATATATATATATATATATATATATATATATATATATATATATATATATATATATATATATATATATATATATATATATATATATATATATATATATATATATATATATATATATATATATATATATATATATATATATATATATATATATATATATATATATATATATATATATATATATATATATATATATATATATATATAGTATATTATATATATATATATATATATATATATATATATATATATATATATATATATATATATATATATATATATATATATATATATATATATATATATATATATATATATATATATATATATATATATATATATATATATATATATATATATATATATATATATATATATATATATATATATATATATATATATATATATATATACATATATATATATATATATATATATATATATATATATATATATATATATATATATATATATATATATATATATTATATATATATATATATATATATATAATATATATATATATATATATATATAATATATATATATATATATATATATATATATATATATATATATATATATATATATATATATATATATATATATATATATATATATATATATATATATATATATATATATATATATATATATATATATATATATATATATATATATATATATATATATATATATATATATATATATATATATATATATATATATATATATATATATATATATAAATATATATATAAATATATATATATTGATAGGATCTCTGTTTTTGAGGTAAAATGTAATAATAGCTAAAATAACTAAAACAAATCTAAACAATTTATTGTCGACTAATTTTGAGTAATTCAATACTTCTTCCCATTATCAAAGCTATGGCTAAAGAAAGTTTCAGAAAAGAACAATTTGATAATAACTAGACTTGAGAAAGTGTTGGTGTTTTTATTCCTAATAAAGAGGACTATTTCAGTAAAGTGGGAAAAATACTCTCTGATACTCTTTTTAAATTTGAAATGTTAACAGGAAATTGTCTAAAATTTATTCATTCAGTAGAAATAGATTACTTAAATAATTTTATAGTTCTAAAATAATTGATGATGAAATCTGTAATTCTCTCTATTCATCTGGTGCCAAACCAGATATATATCATATGTGCTTCCAGAAGTTCAAAAATCTAATTGGCTCATCCGTCCAATTTTGTCTGCTGTTGACCCAGTAAATTAAAAAAGCTTTCAAAATTTTTTATTTCTATTTTAGATTAGCTAACTAAGAGCGATTTAGAAAATTAAGGATGCATCCACTTTTGTTACAGAAATCTTAAATTTTCCGGAGGCTAATAAATACATTATGGCAAGTTTCAACGTGGAGAGTTTGTTTGCAAACGTGCCATTTGAGTCTGAATAGATTAAGTTTTGAGGAATTATTACACATCGCGACAAAAAATATTTTATTTTTATTTAATGGAAAATTTTATAAGAAAATTGATAGCGTTACTATGGGTAGTCCTTTGGGACCTACTGTAATTAACATTTTCATGTGTAATTTCCAATTTTTATATGAATGCTCGGAGGAATTTAAACCGGTTATCAAGAGAAGATATGTAGAAGATTCCTTTCTACTTTGTAAATCCAGAAATGAATTTGATGTTTTTATAATATATCAATTATAATCATTCAGATATCAAATTCACTGTGTATGTTTTTAAGATGATGATTTCTTGGCATTTCTTGATATAAAAATATATAAGAAAACGATAAATTTCAAACCAGCTTTTATAGGAAACCAACATTCACAGGATTAACTACTAAATTCAGTTCCTTTATTCCATATGTAAAATTAATTTAATTGAAACACTTTTCGAAAGAGCATACAAAATCTCATCTACCTGCGTACATTAATCTCTCGCATGAATTGAACTTCCTAAAAACGCTATTTTTTTTTCTAAAGAATAGATTCCCAGGATTCGAAATTGATAATGTATTTAGGAGTCAACTTAATTTAAAATTTCATCAGAAATTTTATACTTATAACAGTACCAAAAGATAACCCATATATTAAATTACCAAATATGGAGAGAATGAGTTGGGAAACTGAAATCAAAATTAAATTAATATTAAAAACAAATTACCCCAAGTTCAAATTCAGATTAGAGTCCTCAAATGAAAATAAAATTGTGAGGTTCTTCAAACTTAAAAAAAAACTTCCCTTACCTTTATGTTCATGAATGACATATAAATACAAGTGCGGTGGCTGCGAAGCCACCTACATAGGGAAGACCACACGAAGTCCGTCTGCTTGCACTGCTGAGCATAAAGGACTCTCTTATAGAACTTTGGAACATTTGCACAGTCTTCAATATTCGGCCATTAACTCTCATTCTCTTCAAGAGGATCAACCTACAAAGAGTCCAAATTTTATAATTTGGACTCTGAATATGAACCTGACCTCCATTCTTTTGAATCCTTAAATATTTAGCACCACACTCCAAAGTTGAATGGAAACTTAAATTCTGAAAATATTTCCATACTGAAGTAGAATTTTATTAATTTGTTGTACTTTTTACTATTTATTTCTATGTAACAATTTTTTATTCATTTATTTATTGATATAACATATATATTTGTGCTCAGCAATGCGGGTTGAAAGAATTCGAGTAGTCTTTCCAATATAGATAGCATCACAACTTCCTCAATTTGCAAAAAGGTGCATTCTGAGTTCAGTTTCCCAACTGATTTGCAAAAAAGGTGTATTAAGTCTTTCCTTTTCATTCATTTATTTATTGATATAAAATATATATTTGTACTCAGCAATGAGAGTTGAGAGAATTCGAGTAGTCTTTCCAACTTAGACAGAATCACAGCTTCCTCAGTTGTATTTATATATCACTGATTTGCAAAAAGGTGAATAAAGTCTTTCCTTAGACTTGGAAAACTTGCCAATTTTTTAATTATTATTTAAAACTAGTTTAAGACTAAGAAAGTGGTAATTAATTTTTAATATTCCATTAATTTTTCGTTCAATTTGGTAATTCATTCTCCTCAAAAGTGAAAACTTGAGGAATAAAAGTTCTTTAGATACGGTTAATTTAAGAGGATTAGAACGTATCGCTGTCCGGACATAACCCTCAGAGTGATGGGATGGGTTAGACCATACCGTTTCAATCCGTTGCCCTTTGGTTCGTTCCTTTTCGCATTTAATCTTCTCAGAGGGTCTCTAGTATACTCTCGTCTTATATTGAAGTGTCTATGTTCCCATTACCTCTCCACCCATTTTCTTCACATGCTCCCACAAATTTACATGCACTTACTCATACTTTACCTTTATAAAACGAAAACAAAAATGGTGAAATTCAAAGCAGAGTTGGAGATGAATTGAGGGACGGAATTAAAAGAATGCCCCTCATCCACCTCTCACCTCATCAACACTTGGGAGTTGACGGCCTCCGATGATGGGGATGGTGATGCCGCCAAGAGCTCGTGTTCGGATTGCCCCGGTGCATGATCTTTTTTTATTAATTTCTGCAACATTCGCAGTCTTTTTTTTTATTTTTTCTTTGTCGAACACCATCTCTCTTATTTTAAACCTCATCCCTTGTTCTTAACCAAAAATCAGGTGCTTGGGTGCATTGACAGCAAACCTTATTCTGTTACCTCCTACTGTCTCTATTCTCAATTTTCAGCCAAAGATGGATGTTACGCATATGTGCGCAACGATGTTGTTTGTTCTCATGTCTCTAATTTGGAGTTTTCTGAATTCTCTACTTTATGGCTTAAACTCTCTTGCAACTCTACTACTAAATTTATTTGTTCTGTCTATTTATCTCCTAACTCTTCTGACTATAAAAAATTCTTCGACTATTTACCCTCCAAAATAGAGCACATTCTTTCTTCTCCTTTTTTCGAAGTCATCATTTCAGGTGATTTCAATGTTCACCACCGCTTATGGCTTTTATTTCATTCTCATGAACCAGGTGGTGAACTCGCCTATAAGTTTTCTATCCAGAATAACCTTGAATAGTTGGTACAATTCCCTACCCGTATCCGAGATCGTCTTGGTGATGAACCCAACATTCTTTATCATTTCTTAACCTCTTTTCCTTCTCATTATGTGGTTAAACTCTTTCCTCCTCTGGGTTCTTCCGATCACCTTCTTATCTCCGTTTCTTGTCCTGTCTCCTCAAGTCTTCCTCAAGAAAGGTCCCTGCCTTCGGTGAGGAGACGTTCATGGCATTTCAGTGATGCTAAATGTTCTCACTTGCGGTTGTACTTCTCTGATTTCCCATGGAATTATTACTGTTTCTGTAGGAGAGATCCCTCGGAGTGTGCAGAACGCATAGCCGAGGTGATTCTCTCTGCCATGGAGGCGTAAATTCCTATTATTTCCCTTTTATTAAACCTAACAAACCTTGGTTTAACTCTGCTTGTTCTCGTGCTATCCGTCGCAGGGATGCTGCCTTCAGGGACTACCGTCGTCTTTAAACTCACTCAGCTTATGTTTCATCCCGGAATCGTGCAAAATCTATTCTTAGTGAAACCAAAAATTCTTTTCTCGGTCGTAAATGCAACAATCCCTCTGGTTCCTCTTCTTCTCGCCCTTTCTAGCATTTTGCAAAAATGTTAACTCAAAATTTGCTTCTTCCTCATTCCCTCCTCTAGTTTCATCTGACGGCACAACTGCCGTTTTACCTTCTACTAAAGCTGAACTTTTTGCCTCTAATTATACTTTAGACCAGCGGTTCCCAACCTTTTTTTTCCTTCCGTACCCCTTCATAATCTTCCGTACCCCTTCGTACACACACAAATACAATATATATATATATATATATATATATATATATATATATATATATATATATATATATATATATATATATATATATATATATATATATATATATATATATATATATATATATATAAAGAACAATAATTTAATTTCGTAATTTGATATTCTATAATCTATATTCTGTTAATTTTTTTCTTTTACATTCTTTTTTAATTAAGACATATATTTTTTTTGTGTACCCCCAATCGATAGCAGGCGTACCCCCAGGGGTACGCGTACCCTAGGTTGGGAACCGCTGCTTTAGACGATTACGGAGCTATTCCTACTTCTTCTACCCCTTACATTATATTTATGCCTATTTTGTAATTTCTTCTAAAGATGTCATTTCAGCTCTCTATGAGCTTAACACTGAGATGTATGGTCCTGATAGTATTCCTCCTGCAGTTCTCAAATCTTGTGCTTCTGAGCTTGCACCCTGCCTTTGTAAACTATTTCGTCTATCTTTCTTCTTCAACCTTCCCTTCTTGCTGGAAACGTGAGCTTATTCAACCGATGCCGAAGAAGAGGGACCCCTCTCAACCCTCTAACTATCGTCCCATTTCTCTAATCTCCGTTCTTTCTAAAGTTTTCGAATCTATCCTTAACCGGAAGATTTGGAAACGTCTCAATTCTTCTAATGTTATCTCTGATCGCCAGTGTAGTTTTCGTTAAGAACGCTCTACTTGTGATCTTCTTTCACTTCTTTTTGACTCTTGGTCCTCTTCCCTTCCGTGTTTCGGTTGATCTTTCGCTGTGGCGCTAGACATACCGAAAGCCTTCGATAGAATCTGGTACAAAATTTTCATTTCCAACTTCAATCTTTCGGAATCTATCCTTCTCTTTAATTTCCTTTCTGGTCGCTCTATAACAGCTGTTGTAGACGACCATCGTTCTTCCTTTAAATCTATAAATAGTGGTGTTTCTCAAGGATCTGTCCTATCTCCAATTCTCTTTCTACTTTTCATTAATGACTTTCTCTGTATTACCACATCAATTGGGGTTTCTCCCTATAGGGGTGTTGTACACCTCTGTATGGAGTATGCTGGGGTGGTTCAACTCAAATAGATCTCCTTGAGAAGATGGAATCTAGGCTAGGGCTTTTCGTCTCATCAACTCTCACTAACTTTCTCCAATCTCTTTCAGCCAGTCGAATTGTTTTGTCACTCTCTATATTATCGCTATTACAACTGACACTGCTCTTCTGAACTCTCTCGCCACATACTTCCTCTAATGAGAAGGGCTCTTGCGACACGACTTTCTACACAGTCTCATCTTTTCTCTGCCCAACTCTCCGACCCCAAACTTAATCGCTATGCTCAATCTTACTAGTAAAGTCTGGAACACAATCCCTTCATTCATTTTTCCATCTTTCTTACTACTTGCACCCTTTTAAACGTCGTGTTTCGGGTCATATAGGTCATTGATGGACAGATTTCCGACTTTTCCCCCAACTCTGGTGGAAATTGGTAGGCCTCTGGCCTTTTACCACCAGAGGAGACATATATAAAAAATGGCCAGAAAAGGTTTTTGAAATTTTAAAAAAGAGACGTTTTCTAAAAACCTTTTCAATAAGAACCGGGGATTTCATTTTTTTAAAAATCATTTTTGGAAGTCCGGTTCATTTTATAGATTAATATAAGATGAAATCTTTTATGCTCTATCAAATAATATCTTTATCAATTAACTTTGTAAATATGAAGGATGAAAGAATCTTATTTATTGGTTAATCCGGTAAATGTTGGCTTTCTGTAAACACTGGTCTGGAATTTATTATTTTCTTTATATATATATATATATATATATATATATATATATATATATATATATATATATATATATATATATATATATATATATATATATATATATATATAAACGTCAAGAAATGCCAGCGAATTCTTTCTTCAACTTGCAAAGTTAATTTGATGTTAAGATGTTTGCAGTTAAAGCAGTGCAGAAACATTTCAATGTTTTCCTTAGATCTAAACAGAAAAATAATCATCAATATATCTCCTATAGAAAGCTGGTCGAAATTCTATAGGATAACTATGAAACCAGAGAGATTCACAATTGCATATAAATATATTTATATTACGAAGTGTAAGACCAAATGGGCTACCCATAGCAACTACATCATTTTGTTTGTAAAATTTTCCATCAAATAAGAACTTTATATTTTTTGTAGCTATATGTAAGAATTTTTCAAAACTAGATCTATCCAAATCACTGACCGTCCTTGCATTAGAGAATAAGGAATTAAGAATAATGTCCAGAGTTTCATTTAGAGGCTCATTTACAAATAAACTTTAGATATCAAAACTCGCCATATTGTATTTATCTGCATTTGAATATTTTAAAATCACTGAAAGAAAAAAGAATCCAGAAATGAATTTGATATGTTTTTATAAATTTTTAATATATTTCTTATAATATAATAATTGAATTTGCGTTTTCAAGTTTGATTTTCTAGTTTCGTTATGAAAAATTTTGAAAGATTATAATATAATTAATCGTGCCAATAACAAATAAAACTGGACGAATGGTTAAACAAGATTTTTTTACTTCGGAAAAGTCATAAAGAATTTCAGGTTTGACATACGACGAGTAAAGAGAAATGTAGGTATCCTGATTAATCATATTATTTTTTCTTAATTTTTCTAAGTAGTCTATTTCGTTCGTTCGAGACTTGATAAATTAGTTTAAGACAATTATTAGATATAATTCTAAATTTTGAAGTATCAGAAAGAAGTTCAAGCATCTTATTAATATAGTTAACCCTATTCATAATAACAATACCACTACTTTATCAAGTCTTGGTCTAGTTATCAATAGATTTTAATTAGACGAAAGTTCTTTTAAATTTCTAAAATTCGTTTCGATGTAAATTGTATCAAGTTTTTAAGATTAAAATTACGAAAACATCCGAAAGCTAACCTTTTTAACTCATTAAAATTTTAATACTTTATATTATTTTCATTATTATATTCATAATAGATAGAAGTTTTGAATCATCAGAAACTGTTGGCGATAAATTATGTTTTGATATGTTTTGATTATTTTTACAATTTATATATATATATATATATATATATATATATATATATATATATATATATATATATATATATATATATATATATATATATATATATATATATATATATATATATATATATATATATATATATATATATATATATATATATATATATATATATATATATATATATATATATATATATATATATATATATATATATATATATATATATATATATGAATACTTTCTGCAACCGACACCACCCTGCTTCATGCGGGATATGGTGCTGAGTATAAAAAAAAGTATATATATATATATATATATATATATATATATATATATATATATATATATATATATATATATATATATATATATATATATATATATATATATATATATATATATATATATATATATATATATATATATATATATATATATATATATATATATATATATATATATATATATATATATATATATATAATATATATATATATATATATATATATATATATATATATATACAACAGTAAAAAATTAAAGAAGGAAAAATTTACGAACTTTGGCAACTTCAGAGAAACTCATAGACTTTTACGAAAAATAAATATCATTTTTGCGTCTGTTGTGTGGCTATGCATGCCACATTTAAAGTTGTAATGGCAATTATTAAAGTATTTCTCTTCTTCATTTGTGGAAACACCGTTTTTCTACAGACTGAAGAACTTTTTGAATAATAATATTATTGTTTTTTGCTCTAGAAGTAGTAATTTACATAGGAAGTCATCAAATTTACCTTAAATTTAAATTTATCATGATAATGTTTAACAGTGAAAATATTCGAAAACACTGGTCCTCTCATTACAAATTTAATTTTAATAATGAAGTTAAATTTTAATATAAGAAAAAAATTTCTATAAATTCTTCTTTTCCTCTTTATATTCACAAACATTCACGTACTCACGCACATGCAAACGCACGCAAAAACGATATATATAATATTATATATATATATATATATATATATATATATATATATATATATATATATATATATATATATATATATATATATATATATATATATATATATATATATATATATGTATGTATGACCTTGCTAGAAGATGCTCCCACTTTTTTTTCTAATCGTACAAAAGTACCAGTTTTAGCAATTATGCTATATAATTAAAATAACATTAAAACTACTTTTTAGATACGACAAGTTAGTTCGACGTAACCTAACCATCCCTTAAAAGGTAAATGTACTCCTAACAGCCAACGAATAGGATTGGCCTAACTTACAAATAAAAAACATAAAAAAATATAAAAAAATAAGTAAAAATTAAACATATTAAAAAAAAAAAAAAATGAAAACCTACTTATCGTATATCAGATTTGGTGTACAGTTACTTATCATAAAACAGAGTTGCTATTATAATTTTAGTTCAAAAAAGAAAAAAAAAAAAAAAAAATCAAACTTAATTTGACGCATCTTACAGACAAGGACCCATATATATATTTGCTTTCTTTCATATTAAGTATTCAACAAGTACATATTAAGAAGGCACATTTATAATTTAGTAGTAAATATCGAACATGTTCTTACATATATATATATATATATATATATATATATATATATATATATATATATATATATATATATATATATATATATATATATATATATATATATATATATATATATATATTATATATATTATATAAAAATTAATTTTAAAAAAAAAAAAAAAAAAAAAAAAAAAAAAAAAAAAAAAATAAAAAATAATAATAATAATAATAATAATAATAATAATAATAATAATAATAA
>SEYY01018707.1:0-12500 GCA_009176605.1 Armadillidium nasatum | reverse complement strand
CTAGGAAGAATTCATTTTAAAATACACTCTTCCCTTATAAAAATTAATAATGAGTTCTGAAGAACTATTTCAAAAATGCCAAGATCTAAGAATCGAAGGTAAAGAAGCGAAAGAACTTATTGAAAAAATGAAAGAAAGAGAAGAAAGGCAGAAAGAAAGAGAAGAAAAACAGAAAGAAAGAGAAGAAAAAGAAAGAAACAGAAAGAAAAACGAAAGAAAGAAAGAAAGAGAAGAAAGACGGAAAGATAAAGAAGCTCTCGAAAGAGAGAAAGAAAGAGCACACGAGTTAAAAATGTTGGAATTACAAAATAACAATAATGGGAATCTGAGCTCAGAAACTAATAGTTTTACAACGAAGGCGCCTAAACTTCCTCCTTTCTCAGATAACGTTGACGAGATCGATTGCTATTTGGAGAGATTTGAGAGAATCGCTGAGATTAACGGTTGGGCAAGAAACGATTGGGCTTCCCACCTCAGCGCATTACTCACAGGTAGCGCATTGATGGTTTATTCACGCATGTCCAGAGAAGATTCTAAGGACTACGATAAACTCAAACACTCCCTATTAACACGCTACAACTTGACGGAGGAAGGCTACAGATCACGCTTCAGGAATTCGAAACCTTTAGACGACGAAAGACCCATGCAATTCGTCGAAAGGCTCCGCAGTTACTTGAATAAATGGACGGAACTGTCTCTCACCCCAAAGACATTCGAGGGATTGTCCGACCTAATTCTGTCAGAACAATTCATGAACACCTATCCTCGCGATGTTACCGTATTTCTACGTGAAAGAAAAATCGTTGGCATCGATAAAATAAGCCAAGAGACAGAAAATTACTTTACGGCTCGCAACAAAAACTGCTCTTCCCAAACCACAAAACATTATTTAAAAGAAAGCGAATATAGTGCAAAGAATATAAATACTGATTCCAATTAAGGAGAAATGGACAATCCTGTGCTACAAATGCGGCAGGAAAGGACATAGAGCGTCTGAATGTCACGCACAGTCCGGAAATAAATTCAATGTTGACAGAGGACCAATAAATCGACAGTGGCGTACCTATGAAAACCGAAATCGACCTAATAATTGGAGAGAGGAACCTAAAAGGGCCGCAGCGTCTTTATCTGTTAACGACAGGTTTATGGAAGATAACGAACGTTCGAGAACGATACCATACTCATTAACAGAAGGAACCGAATTTGCGAACGATAAGGAAATATCAAGTTGCGTGGAAGGTGATAGAATTATGCTAGCCTGTGGAAAAGCCATTCCCTTTGTAAAATTGGCATGTGTAAGATCTCAGCAAGAGTATACAAGTAATAAAAAAAGTAACATGCCTGTGTTGGAGGGACTAATAAATGGGTATCCCGGAAGTGTGTTACGTGACACTGGGTGCAACAGCGTAGTAGTCAAAAGGGAATTTATCAAAGATGACCAGCTTACGGGTAAAAGAGCTAAAATGCTGCTAATTGATAACTCTATTAGAGATGTTCCCTGTCGCTAAAATTAGGGTAACGACACCCTATTATGAGGGAGAAGTCGAAGCTTTAGCTCTACAGGACGCTATTTACGATTTAATTATTGGAAACATTCCAGGAGCGAGAGCTCCCAACGATCCCTCATCAAGTTCATCACTATCATGTGCAGCGGTAAAAAAAAATCAATGTGAAAGCGATAACGAATTTCAGAATGCGAATGATCAAAGTTTATCACAAGTGAATTCCTGCGGCAAAATAACAAAAGAAGATTTGATACGTTTCCAAGAAGAAGATGAATCATTGAATAAATGTCGTTCATTTATCTATCGCGAAAAGCAAAAGGACGACATGCCGTATTATATAATGAAAGCAGGTGTCCTTCAAAGAGTTATACAAAAAGATGGAGATTATATAGAACAAATTGTCGTACCAAAGGCATTAAGACAAAATCTCACATCCATGGCCCATGACAGCATTATGGGAGGTCATTTAGGGATCAAAAAGACAATAGATAAACTGATAACTGGATTTTATTGGCCTGGCATAAATGAAGATGTGTCACGTTTCTGTCATTCGTGTGATATATGCCAAAAGACCGTATCCAAGGGTAGTGTAGCGAAAACTCCTGTAAGCAAGATGCCTCTAATCGACGTTCCTTTCAAAAGAGTGGCAGTTGATTTGATCGGCCCAATAAAACCGGCGTCTGAAGAAGGACATAAATACATATTAACGCTTGTAGACTATGCAACGAGGTATCCTGAAGCTATTCCGCTAAAAGGCATCACCACTGAGATAATTGCAGAAACGCTAGTAGACATATACAGTAGATTGGGAGTGCCCGAAGAAGTACTCACCGACTTAGGTACACAATTTACCTCCGATTGTATGAGAGAAGTCTCTAGATTATTAAATATAAAACAATTGAGCACCAGTCCTTATCATCCAATGTGCAACGGTCTAGTAGAGAAGTTTAACGGGACGTTAAAGAAAATGTTAAAGAGGTTATGTTATGAACAACCAAAAAAATGGAATAAATTCATAAATCCATTATTATTCGCATATAGAGAAGTACCACAGGAAAGCACTGGGTTTTCGCCCTTCGAACTTCTTTACGGCAGGACTGTGAGAGGACCCATGCAAATTATTAAAGAGTTGTGGACGAATGGAGAACAAAGAACAGAAATAAAGAATAGTTATCAATACGTTTTTGAATTACAAGAGAAGTTGGAGGAAACCCTAAAGATAGCAATTAGAGAATTAGAAAAATCACAGAATAGGTATAAACATTACTACGACAGAAACGCTAAAGATCGTAAGTTTTCAATCAGTGACTTTGTTCTAATCCTTCTCCCGACTGATAGTAATAAATTATTAATGCAATGGAAAGCTCCGTACGAAGTAGTAGGAATAATCGGAGAAAATAATTATCGAATAAAAGTCGGGGGTAAAATGAAAACGTATCATGCGAATCTACTAAAAAAATATTTCAAAAGGTGTGAAAGTGAAAACGAAATCCCGGAAATAACTTATGTAGGGGTTATCGATTTTGACGAGACAGAGAGCGGAGATAATGACGTAAAAGAAGAAATCGTAACGATAGAAAATCCTCTTAGTGGAGAAAGCGTTAAACATGTAATCATCGGTGAATGCCTCGATCAAGAAAAGAAAAATGAAGTGGTACGACTCTTGCAAGCATTCAAACATTTATTCAACGACAAGCCCGGTACTATAGATACAGTTCAGCATGAAATCAAATTGACTTCGGATGAACCGGTGAAATCTAGAGCATATCAAATACCATATGCCATGAGGCAATCTCTCAAAAAAGAAATTGATTCAATGCTAGAAATAGGAGTGATAAGGAGTTCTGAATCGCCTTACGCGTCGCCAATTGTTATGGTAAAAAAAAAAGACGGAACAAATAGGGTATGTGCCGATTATAGGAAATTAAACCGGATAACTGTATTCGATCCCGAACCTATGGTTGTAACGGAAGAATTATTCGCCAAATTGGGGACGGATATTTTTTTTTCGAAAATAGATCTCAGTAAGGGTTATTGGCAAATACCCGTAAAGAATGAAGACATTCCAAAAACGGCTTTCGTAACTCCCGATGGTCATTATGAATTTCTGAAAATGCCATTTGGATTGGTTAATGCGGGCGCGACACTTGTTAGAGCATTGAGGAAGATTTTAAAGGGGTTGAAATATACCGACAATTACCTAGATGATATAGTAATACATACGGATACGCGGGAGAAACATATGGAAAAGATCACTGAAGTATTTCGAAGATTATCTGAAGCTGGCGCCACTTTAAGACCGACCAAATGCGAAATAGCGGTTAAAGATCTAATATTTCTCGGATATAGTATAAAAGCGGGTATATTGGGGTTACAAGAGGATAATATAAAAAAGATCCGCGATGCAGTTAGACCACAGACAAAAAAAGGAGTTCGGTCGTTTTTAGGATTAACCGGTTTCTATAGAAATTTCGTACCGAATTACGCTGCTGTAGCAAGCCCTATCACTGATTTAATAAAAAAAAAACAACCTAATAAAGTTATTTGGAATGTTGCACAAGAAAGGGCATTCCGAACTCTAAAAAATGTATTGATAAAAGAGCCAATATTGAGACTCCCTGATCTGTCGAAAATGTTCGTATTACAGACGGATGCCAGTGATGTATCACTCGGGGCAGTATTAATGCAAACGTACGACGATGGAAATTTTCCGATAGCTTTTGCTAGTAAAAAACTTACAATGAGAGAAAAAGCCTATTCAACAATAGAAAAAGAAGGTCTAGGAATATTATTTGGGATAAACAAATTTGATAATTACTTGTTCGGGAAGGAATTCGTTTTACAGATCGACCATAGGCCTTTAATATTCATGAAAAAAACAAAATATACAAATACTAGGGTTATGAGATGGGCTCTTTTTCTTCAAAAATATAAATTTAGGATTGAGTCTATAAAAGGCGTAAATAATACTGCTGCAGATTACATGAGTCGCATAGGAAATTAAGGAAATCAAAGAAAAAAAATCCTTCGATTTCCTTCTTAAAGGGGGACGAATGTAACAATGGAGGTACATCATTGTTACGTTTTTGAACTTCGCGCAGTAATGATATTAAATAGAAAATATAATTAATTTATGAATGAAATTTATAGTATCAGAATTGGTAGTTTTGAATGCAGTGCGAATATATTAAGTTCAGTTCGTTTAAAAATAGAGAATAAGAAGAACAAAAGTATTTCATAGTTAATTCACGCGACACGTAAATTATAATAGTATCTTAGTTAAAGAAGTCAGATACTTAAACGTGTCAACTTAATTAATCGAGGTCATTTCACATGATCATATTATACGAGAGAGTAACATGGCGAAAGGGTTGATATATTGATAGGAGAAGATAAATACCTCCTGGTAAAAATTATCGGAGAAGTAAAATACCTCCTGAAGAATTAGAAGTAATAGGAGAAGCAGAATTCCTCCTGCAAGAAATTATATAGATTGGAGAAGTTAAATACCTCCAAAGAAGAATAATAGGAGAAGTAGGATTCCTCCTGAAAGAATTTAAATAAATAGATTAGGAGAAGTAAAATTCCTCCTTGAAAGAGTAAACAAATAACAGGAGAAGTTCAATACCTCCTGAGAGAGAGAAAAGTCAATAAATAGGAGAAGTTGAATTCCTCCTAAGGAAAGAAGTATTTGAACAAGGAAATCAGTAGACTTCTTTAAAGGAAACAATCTTGTTTATATAATTTAATAGGAATATTATTTTATCAGATATTTTAATCACCCCTAGATATATTTATATAAGATTATTTAAGAATTCCGGGCTCACAAGACAGACGATAGTCCACCACGGATTACGTCTTGTGACAATATTATATATATATTAATATATATATATATATATATATATATATATATATATATATATATATATATATATATATATAATATATATATATATATATATATATATATATATATAATATATATATATATATATATATATATAATATATATATATATATATATATAATATATATATATATATATATATATATATATATATATATATATATATATATATATATATATATATATATATATATATATATATATATATATATATATATATATATATATATATATATATATATATATATATATATATATATAAGCACTTGTTAGAAAGTGTAATACAATCTTTAAAAATAAGATTTATATGATTACGTTTGAGAGGTATTTCGCGACAAATGTATTTAGAAAGTTATTTCTTAAATAAAGATATAATAAAGATAGTCTAATAAGGAAATTGACAGAAAGGGAGTGTGAGGCTTAAGGTAAATGAGTTATTTGTGAGAAAAGGAAAATCGTTAACTCTATCAATTCCCAAAAACATGTAAGGCTGTATCCAGATAATATTCGAGGCAAGTACTTCCGACTGGTACAATTTTTTTTTTACAAAGAAACCAACCGAAAGTAATATTAAAAAGTAAAATCCTCATAATTTATATCTCTTTTAAAAGAATTTAAAGATCGCAACATTTAGAACGGTTAGTTCAGTCAAGAATTTAGAAGACTACAGAATGACTGTGTGTTTTGAAAGGGAAAAAGAGAGTGGTTTTACTTAAAGGATTACAGTATTAGACAAATATGAACCTTATTGAAATGAAGGAGGACCCTTAAAGAAAATATTTCATAAAACTCTGAGCTAGAACTATATCTTTAGCAAAAAGTAAAAGGCGTGAATATGGGCTTTGAGGAAAGACAAAAGAAGAAAGTTATGATAAACTATTTCTTAATTAAAGTACTTTGGTATTTCTAGAATCGCGATGCCATTTTTATAAAATCTAATAAAGGAAAAAGAAAAAGGCCCAATGGCAGAGTTCTAAAATGTCGATTATTCAATATATATATATATATATATATATATATATATATATATATATATATATAATATATATATATTATATATATATATATATATATATATATATATATATTATATATAAATATATATATATATATATTTATATATATATATATATGTATATATATGGGATGAATCTGGCACTCACAACGAAAACATTTGTAAACATTCAAATTTCAAGAGGGAGAGAAAGAATACCTATCCGAGAGGGATTGGACAGGTAATTTGGACATGATGAAGTTGGGGATGGACTCATATTTTTTTTTCTGGCATGCAGGAAGAATATTCAATTAATTGATTACATAATCATAACTACTACCATTAGGAGATACTAACAGTATCAGTATTCCATGTTATTAATATACTGATGCGAAATTGGGAATTATATTGTTTTTGCCTGAAGCACTTCAATTTTCATTATTTCATATTCAACTAACCAGTCTAATAAAGATGAACGCATTATTGCTTTTGGGTATCCCCACTGATTGTATATATATATATATATATATATATATATATATATATATATATATATATATATATATATATATATATATAATATATATATATATATATATATATATATATGTATATATACAAAATTCTTGTTTCGATGTTCTATTCCAAATATCCTTCAAAAAGTGATTGTCAACATCATCATCTCTCTGTTTTCACCTAGTACATCTGAAATGCACTACATTAGAGAAGACAATCTCTTTAGAGACACTTTTTCCCTCATTTCATCGGTTACGGAGGATAGGATGCTGTCGATATTCTTACTATCGTTCGACTTCAAGTAACGAATGAAGAAATAAAACTATATCACACTCGCCTTCGCAGTTATCCTCTTCAGGACAACATCAAAATATTGTGTGAAAGCCTCCACCTCTCATTGCAGACCATTTCTTCCGGAATCCGCCCGTTTTTGAATTTGCAATAATCTGCATCAGATGTATCATCCAGGAATTAAAGGTTCATTAAGATTAATCAAGAAGTGGTATTTTTGGCCTAGCATGGATCGTGACATCAGACTTTTCTTCTGTACTTGAGAACGACAGAATCATTCCCAATTACCAACATCACAGCCAAATCAGTCGCTTACGCCTTCATGCAATGGATGTCCAGATTCGGTGTTCCCCTCTACGTCATCTCTCACAAAGGTCCTCAGGTCGAGAGAGAGTTTTTCATTGAGTTGTCTCAAATGATTGGATTTCACTGACTTCGGATAACAGCATATCATCCAGAAACTAACTCCCAAATTGAAATATTTCATTGATCTCTCAAAACCGTCTTAATGGCTAGAAAAAAGAATTAGCTTCTATCCTTGCCAATGACTCTACTCAGTCTCAGATGCATTTCAAATGATTTCGGTTACTCAGCCTTTGAAACAGTCACAAGAGAAACTCCTCTTTGTCCAATGGAAATTCTTCAATCCACCCCAAACAACAAACAGAGACTGGATAACTTCAAGAAGAAATTTATGGCACATATGAAGGAACCGGGTTTTAGAGACCTTCCAACTTTTTATCTTTTTCGAAGCACCTCATATGTGCTTAAAAATTATCAGAACTGCAAACTTGCTGGCATGTTTTTATGAGGACTGATCGCGTTCGAAAGGCATTAGAAGCTCATTACAGTGGCCCTTACAACGTGCTACAACGAATGGATCGCTGTTTCAAGATAGAGCTTCGGGATGACAGAACTACTATCGTTTTAATTGGTAGACTAAAGCAGTCGTCATGAAGACCCCATTAAACTTTCCACCTGATGTCTCTGATGTCCCTGATATTTATGAAAGCCCTGATGTCTCTGATGTTCCTGATGCACCTAATATACAGGATGTTCCTACTTCCTATACCCCTGATTCTCCGTTCACTGATGTCCAGGATGTTCCTACTTCTTATGCACATCATGTTTCCGATGTTCCATTTACTGATGTCCTGGATGTAACTGATGTTTCCACTTTTCCCAATGTGAGAAGAAACCCCCACTCCCCGCCGCCGGGTACGCTTCCATGGTGATGTTCTCGGTGGTGAACTAATAATCGATATTCCCCTTGAAATTTCCTGATTTTCCGTAAAACGCTTTCTACGATTTAGCACCATTGACATGTTTATTATTTTTTTCATCTTTTGAAACTAAATTTTTGCCTTTCAATACAATATATTTAAATAAATATAAAGATTTTTGTAAAAATAGCAATTGTTAAAGATGTAAAAAATAAAATTCATCAGAATAAACAGATATCTTGTTAAAAATAGCTAGAAAACTTGTAAATTTAACTTGAAATGTATTAATTTACTTAATTCACTTTTCCGCGTATATTTTTTTCCTTTTATTTCATTTTTTTTTTTTATTTTAAGCATATATACCCTTAACTATTTAAGATAATGACTAAAAAAAAATTCTAAATCTAAATTTTTTTATTATATACATATATATATATATATATATTATATATATATATATATATATATATATATATATATATATATATATATATATATATATATATATATATATATATATATATATATATATATATATATATATATATATATATATATATATATATATATATATATATATATATATATATAATATATATATATATATATATATATTATATATATATATATATATATATATATATATATATATATATATATATATATATATATTTTGCAATGTTTTGTTAAATAAAAAGTTTGTGGAAAACTTTCGATTTTAATGCATTTTAATATGTAATATTGAATTTTATGCAAAGTAAGGTTCTTATGTAAAATATACCCTTTTTTAATATATTTTTTGATGTTATTTTCTAAAAGTATTTTAAAGATCACGTTATTTTAAAAATATGTTAAATTTAACTTACCAGCTTGGTAAATAAAAAGTAAAAACGGTTCTAAAAGTTATTGAATCCTTTGTTCTTATTAAATATATAAAATTAGAGATTATTTAAGAAGGTATCGATAGGCTTCATAAATAGTTGTCGGCTCTTATGCTCTTATAGTCAAGCCACTGAAAAGACTTCGCTGGGCCTGCCGCTGCCGAAGAAGCAACCGACCTCCTTAAGATGGGATTCTCCTACTGAAAATTGAAGCAACAGTGCCCCTGGCCGAAGCAGAAGTTCCCTCAGCTTTTACAGTTGAAAAGACTGGGCAGTTTGGTTGTCAGTAAGAGATAACTCACTATCCTCGATTAGTCGAGTGAACTGGGCAGCTCGACAACCTCGTCGTCTCTTCTTGCCCGCTATCTCTCTGAGATTGACCCTCTGTCTCCAAGAGTGCTGTGCGAGAGTCGGTAACCTGACTAAGGTTGAATAATAAAGGATTCTAATGTACATAAATTTCTTCTGATTATATAAAACATTTTGTAAGTCACAATCTATTAAAACAATTTTGATAATCTGTTTAAACAAAATATTCCTCTTTTAAATTATTGGTTCCATACGGAATCTAAATTTAGATAAGTTACCCTCTAATGAAATTGGTAACGACAAATTAACATTTATTTTTTATTTCTTACGTTAGGTTTCATTCCTATATCTTTTTTAATATATTTAATTAATAATCTCCAACAATATTCTTTTTAAACAGCCTGTAAAGCCAATAGATAAAGATTCATCTATTTCCTTTTTTTTCCTTCTTTTTTTGACATTCATATTAGCTGTAATTATTTATTTTTGTAAATATTTATTTTCCTATTATATAAATTATATTTTAAAGTTCATATAATAACTCCACGGGTATATATTAATAGTACAATTAATTTCCTACATTACACCCATCACCTCTTATTCTTGATCGAAACTCAGATGTTTGAGCGCTCTGATAGCAAACCCTGTTCTGTTTCCTCCTACAGTCTCTATCCTCAATTTTCAGCCAATGGCGGTTGTTGTGCATACGTGCGCAACGATGTCGTTTGTTCTCGTGTCTCTAATTTGGAGTCTTCCGAATTTTCAACCTTATGGCTTAGGCTCTCTTGCCATTCTACGACTAAATTCATTTCTTCAGTTTATTTATCTCCTAATTCTACTGACTATCCAAAATTTTTCGACTATTTAAACTCCAAAATAGAGCACATTCTCTCTTCTTCTCCTTTCTCTGAAATCATCATATTAGGTGATTTCAATGTTCACCACCGCCAATGGTTTTCTTCTAGTTCTCATGATATAGCTGGTGAACGTGCCTTCCATTTCGCTATCCAAAACGTCCTTGAGCAGTTGGTGCAGCTCCCTACTCGTATTCCTGATCGTCTTGGATATGAACCCAACGTTCTAGACCTTTTCCTAACTTCTAATCCTTCTCCTTATTACTGTTAAACTCTTTCCTCCTCTGTGTTCCTCCGATCACCTTCTTATCTTTGTATCCTCTTATATCTCTTCAAGTCCTTCTATTGAAAGGAAACGTTTGTGGCACTTCGGTGCCGCAAGCTGGTCGGACTTGCGGTCGTACTTTTTCGATTTCCCGTGGAATGATTATTGCTTCGTTGGGAGGGGTCCCTCGGAGCGTGCAGAACGCATTACCGAGGTGATTCTCTCGGTCATGGAGGCTTACATTCCATATTCTTTCCCTTCTACTAAACCTAACAAACCTTGGTTTAACTCTGCTTGTTCTCGTGCTATCCGCCGCAGGGATGTTGCCTTCAGGGATTACCGTCGTCTTCAAACTCCTGAAACTCACGCTACTTATATTTCATCCCAGAATCGTGCAAAACCTATCCTTCGTTACACTAAAAACTCCTTTCTCCGTAGAAAATGCAATAATCTTTCTGGTTCCTCTTCTTCACGTTCTTTCTGGCATTTTGCAAAAAATGTCAAATCTAACTTTGCTTCTTCCTCTTTCCCTCCTTAATATCTTCCGACGGCAACTGCTGTTTTACCTTTTTCTAAAGCTGAACTCTTCGCTCAGACTTTTGCTCTAATTCAACCTTAGACGATTCCGGAGCTATTCCTCCTCCTTTAACCCCCTCTAACTCAATTAGGCCTAAATTAGAATTTCTTCTAAGAGATAAATAACACTAAGAAGGCGTACCCTGATGGTATTCCTCCTGTGGTTCTCAAACTTGTGTTTCCGAGCTTGCACCTGCCTCGGTAAATATTTCGTACCTTCCTTCTCTGCTGGAAACGTGCTCATTCACATGTGCCGAAGGGACCCTCTCAACCTTCAACTACCGTCCTATTTCTTTAACCTCCGTTCTCTCTAAAGTTTTCGAATCTATCCTTAACAGGAAGATTTGGAAACATCTCAATTCTTCTAATCTTATCTCTGATCGGCAGTATGGCTTTCGTAAGAAACGCTCTACGGGTGATCTTCCTTCTCTCTCTCTGCTCTTTCGGTGAATCTTTTGCTGTGGCGCTGACATAACGAAAGCCTTCGATAGGGTCTGGCATAAGCTTTGATTTCTAACTTTTCTTTCTCATCCTTCTCTCTGTAATTTTCTCTCTAATTTCCTTTGTCGTCTATAGTAGCTGTGTTACGCCATCGTTCTTCCTTTAAATCTATAATAGGTGTTCTCAAGGTTCTGTCCTTTCCCCAACACTCCCTACTTTTCATTAATGACCTTCTCTCTTTTACCTCATCTCTATCCCCATGCTGATGACTCCACCCTTCTTACTCTTCAGTTGAAAATCCCCTTCCAACAACAGTTGATAGACTCTTGGAGCAACTAACCTCTGATCTTTCACGTTTATCGTCTGAAATCAGTTCTTAAATTCTTGGTGTTTCTTTTTCTCGTGATCATTTTGGAAGATCACATTTTCTTTCTAAACAAGCTTCTAAGAGGTTGGTGTTCTGAGGCACCTTCCAAATTTTTTCTCACCCTCAGTTGCTTGCTCTGTATGGGGTTGTTTGCCCCTGTATGGAGTATGCTTCTACATCTGGGTGGTTCCACACATACAGCTCTCCTAGAGAAGATGAGTCTAGGGCTTTCGTCTCATCAACTCTCCTGCTCTTACTAACTCTCCAATCTCTTTCTCCGTCGAATTGTTGCGTCACTCTCTCTATACTATCGCTATTACAAAGTGTAATAGCGAACTCTCTCGTCGCATACCTCCTCCATTGAGAAG
>SEYY01018706.1:90000-95000 GCA_009176605.1 Armadillidium nasatum | reverse complement strand
ATATATAATATATATATATATATATACTTAATATTAATTAAATACATGCAAGATAATGTATGAGATATATTTTGTACTTTCTCCATCTCCATACATGAAATATAAAAATATATACATTTAAAACATATGAAATTAAAATAATAACCATAATCAATAAAAATAATTAATAATTGCTATCATTATAAATTATAATCATTATAATCACTCTAATCATAATCATAATAAATAATAATATATAACTTTCGATTTTATTTAATTAATATTACAAAAGAATTATAACAATTTTCTACAAATGAAGGGTCTGGTGACTTTTTTTTTTTTTTTTTTTTTTTTTTTTTAAATAAACATTTCAAATAATTCTACCCAAACAAATAATAATGGCATTAATAATGCCCAACTATCAGTGGCAATAATGATTAATACTAACAATAAGGATAATAATAAATGAAATAAAACTTATAGTAAAACTTTGCTTTATTTATACTTGCATTTAGATCGATTGTGTGGTTATGTTTATGATAAAAAAATAAGAAAAAAAGTTAAAAAATAAAAATTATAAAAAATTAAAAATGACAAAAATAATAGAAGTAATGTGATAAAAATAACAATAAAAATAATAGTTTTAACTCTCCTTCAAAAATACCAGTATAATTACATACTAAAATAAGAATAATAGGTAAAAGTTTATGAATGATTTTACTTTTTCACACTGTAGGCTGCCCATTTTCACAACGAGTAAACATTTTTACAGGTTTATTATAAATATAATTTCAATAATTATTATTATATTTAATTTTACTTTTAATCATTTTTAACTTGAAGAAATTTAATTAAAAATGATTTTTTCCCAACTTTCTTATTGCTGTAATATATATTTTACTAATATAAAACATTTATATTCCTACTATCACAAGATATTTACTTTCAAATAGAAAGTAACTTAACATGGAATAAGCTAACATAGTAAAAATATAATTAAAATTATAGTAATTTAGATCAATGCTATAAATTTTAGGACAATCAAGAATCCATATTATTTCCACAAAAATAGTAAAATAAATATAAAATGGATTTGTAAATAAAGGGTTATTTTGATAATCTCTAATATATTTATATTTAATTTTATTTTCTTGATAAAAACGTTTTACAGGAAAAATGATATTTGTTTAAAAAAATTGCTTAATTAACGACGTTGGTAATTTATATGTTTAAAATAGGATGAACTATTACTCCCAATTAGAAAAGAGCTTACATACGTGTAATTCTTATTAACCAATCAAATATTTGTTTACAGTTCAGCTGCTTGAAGAAGAGTAATACTATGGCTGTAGGTTTGTGACGTAAGCATATTTGGGAGAGACTTTCATTAGAAAATAGCTCGAAAAAAAGTCGTTGAAGTTTGAATTTAAATTCAAATGTAAAAGGGCTTATCCCCATTTTGTCTATGAATCTCCTATCCATCTGACCTACTGTATATACGTTAGTATATATTTATTTTTTGATGCTTCCAAAAATGTACCGGTTTACTTCATTTTTTTATTTTAATTTAATTTTTTATCAATTTTAATTTTTTATTTTATTTATATAAATAAATAAATAAATAATCGTCTTCCCCCAGGAAAGGACTTTCGTCCTGTCAGTGGGATCTTTCGAGGAAGATCCTTTGGTTTCACAGGGCCCACGGCGGATACCGCTGGCTGGGCCAGGCCTTTCGCGGATGCCGGAGATTATTCCCATCAGTGGCAAGAGCACTCCAATGATGTACTCGTTTAACGACTGAGTCATTCGGAGCTAAGCGCAAGGAGAAACCGCTCACATTTATTATATATATTTATATATTCTTTGTTAATGTACAATAATAAGTGTACTCATTTTTTATTGTTCGTCTTTTTTCTATTTTAATTTTACTTAATTTTTTTCCAGTTTTATTTTTTCATTTTATTTTTCTTTGTTGATGTTCGCATCTCACTGGCGTTGCCCTATTCGAGAAGGGGACTTTATTATGTTATTTAAGAACAAAAATGTACTGATTTTTTTCCTTTTTATTATAATTCTAATTTTATTTTAAATCTTTATTTTAATTTAATTTCATTTTTTATTTATTTACTTATTTATTCGAGGAGGGGAACTTTTCTAGGTAGTTCAGAAATTCAAAGATTTATGGCCAATATTAATAAGCTAATAATAATTAAATAATTAATGATAATTATTATTAATTATTAAATTAATAAAAATAAATGATCATGATAATTATTAATTAATAATTATTAATATTAAATTAAAATAAATGATAATGATAATTATTAATTAATAATTATTAAATTAATAAAATAATAAATAGTAAAATAAAATAATAATATTACCTGATTATTCTTCCACTGTGGTTTATATTCAAAGCTTACTGAATTTTTACAATCGGCTTCTTTCAAATTTAACTTTAAAAGATTAAACATCATAATTGAATACCTTAATCCACTGTTCAATTTCTATGTTTGTACAATATTTTTAAAGTTAAAAAATAAAGTTGTTCAAATAAACTTTAAATTATTCCCACTGAAATTTCTTTAGTCTTTGAGTGAAGAATATAAATACGTAAGCAAAAGTCACTGGCTATTCTTATTTCATAATAAAGGCATGTTACAGTAATAATTAACACGGTTTACAAACAATTAGCTTAATGCTATTTAAAATAACCACAAAGTTGTAATATATACTTTTCAAATCCAAGCGAGGACGGATGAACAAAAAATTATGAAATTTAATCTTCAAAGTCACTCATTATTTACAATAGATTTTATCTTATCCCCTCTTCAGTATTGTAACTTCCAATTAAAATATCACTGAAAGAGGGCGTCTATAATCAGCCCCCACTGGCGGATACTGTGAATTGGTATAGGAAGATACTTGAGAAGGCTGAAGAAGACTTCCTACAGTGGATGTTACTCCTTGACTTAAGCTTGCAGCAGACGGTTGAAATGCTGATGTAGCTCCTCCAGCTCCATAATAACTTGAAAGTCCTGACCCATAGGCACTCATTGTACTGGAAGACAGACCTGGAACGTTTGAAGGGGCAGGGGAAGCGCTCTTCATCTCGGCATCTTTTGGTTCTTGGGATATTTTTTCCAAGTATGATGGGGGTTTTTCAATACAATGATACTTTTCAGATAAATATTTTGAACCACTATCAAGGTATGATTTTGCTGCTTCATAACTTCCTGCAGCAGCTGCAGCCATTTTGCTTGCTTCGCTACTGTATTTGGAGTCTACTGCTGCAGCTGAAGAGTACATTCCAACAGGGTAGCCGGATGGGCTACTCATATAGCCAGGGTACTTGGAGACTACATCATAACCATATCCAGGAGAGGTTACTTGTGAAGATTGTGAAATACTCTGTTGAGCTGCTGCTGCGGCTGCTGCGGTAGCCGCAAGCTGAGCTGAAACAGCTGAAAGGGAACCGTAGTTCGCTGCACTTGCGTAGTATGGAGATAATTGGGAAGGAAATCCTGAAAATAAAAATAAAGTATTCAAGTATAAATCATTGACTAAGTTAAAATTTGTATTGCAAATTAAAACACCAAATCATAATTTTCGTAATTTCAGCAGCATTCAAAAGCAATATCCATAATTTAACATCTATAAAGTTTACCCAAATATACATATACACAAATTACACTCATACAAAATATGTGTATAAAATTATAAAATGTTTCAGGAATTTATTCAGAAAAGCGATAATCAATACAGAGGCGAACAGACTCCTCATATTTGGATAATAATTGAAAGTGAAAATTCTTAATAGTGTTTCAATTGTTTCTCACCCCAATGCCATTAATTCTTGGTAATGAGATTGCATTCTTCAAATAAGATACGAGCGAAAATGTCAATAAAAGAAGACAGCCTTAAACAAAGTAATTATTTTCGTAGGCCTTTATATTCATTTTCATTCTCTTTTCATTTTCTTTTTCTTATTTGTTTAATCAAAAATAAAATTTTTTCCTTTTTTATCTTTATATTTATAATTTTTTTTTCATTTCTTTTCCATTTTTTTTTTTTTTTTTTTTTTTTTTTTTTTTTGGAAATTAAAAATGTTTAAAAAATTTTTTTTTTTGGAATTTTAAAATGTTTGGGGGAATTAAATATTTTTTTTATATTTTCATATTGCTATTGCTTTAATAATAAATAATATTATATAATAAAAGCAATAAAAATAATGATAAAAGTAAAAATAATAATAAATAAAAATTAATAATAATAAAATAAATAAGTTACATAAATTTTCTAAAAAATATTAAAATACCAAATAAATAATAAATAACTAATTCCTTCGATTATAGAGTACAAAAGTGAATAACACGCGAGTAACTCCCCCATCCGTTATAATTTATTCCCCTCTGAGGATCAAGGGGTGAGGAGTGAAACAGTTAAACATTTTATAGTCCTTTTAAAACCCGTGTATTGTTTTTAACCCTAAAAACCCCATTTGACACACACAGACAGACAAATCACACCAACGTAACCTAAGAAATTACGTATGCAAAACAAGACCTCTCTTTCTCGAACGATATATTACAATCCTTGCGTTAACAAAAGGAGAGAGAAATTGGTCTTATTTAGAGGCATTAGTTTCAACCATTGAAATTAAAGACTATATTAATATGCAAGGTTAATGGCTTAAACAAGTAAATTGATAGCAATTTGTGTTGCGATTTAGTAATTACTGAATAGAAACAGGGAAGGAAAAGAATATTTAATTTTTAAAGGTTTTAAAGATTATATATATATATATATATATATATATATATATATATATATATATATATATATATATATATATATATATATATATATATATATATATATATATATATATATATATATATATATATATGTATGTGTGTGTGTGTGTGAGTGTGTATTTATGAGCGTATGTTAGTGTATACGAGGGAAAGTGAATTCGAGTGTTTGCGCGAGCGCGCGAATTAATTTACGGAAATAATGAA